>WHYT01012805.1:0-21858 GCA_009806455.1 Tetrax tetrax | reverse complement strand
GGCTGTACTGCCAGCACGTGCTGCTTCTGGAGATCCCTCATGGCATCTGCTGGTGGTGTCGACAAACTGAGCTAACATCTCCCTTTCCCACCAAAACGGACAGGACTCCACTTCCCCTCTCCACTGGAAGGGCAGCACAGAGATGGTCCACGCACCCCGCTATTTCAGAGGTGCAGTTCAACTGTAATGTGCTCGGAGCTTTAGCACTCACACTGCTGAGCACCTTTTTGGTAACCAGAGAAGCTGCTGAACCCCGAGGCAAAGGCAGCATTAAGTTCCTCGGCTTTAAGTTGTCCGCTGTCACTGCGTCCAGCAGTGGGCCCACATTTTCCTTGCTTGGCCGCTACTACTGATTTAGTGGTGGACACTCATCGTGCTGCCCTTGCTGTCCCCCGCACGGCTCCACTCCAGTTATGCAGCACGCTTTGCCTTTCAACGCTGCCCACTGCTTCCTCACTTAACTGTGGTTGTATCTCCTCCCTCTTCAGTCCTCATTTACGGCTTGCGTTTTGGCAAAGAAGCTCTAACCCCACTTGTCAACTGGACCCCGTCTCTCGCCAGCAGCCCCCAATTCTCAAAGAGGATCCTCTGGCCATAAAAGCCAAATCCCTGGTCAGAGGTGACACTTTACAGATCCAGTAAGAGTCATTCTCAGAGAAGTAATTCACTGCGATACCTTATCAACCTTCCGTAGTCATGACCATGCAGAAAATCACATTTTTAGGCTTTTTTTTTCCAAACAACTTCATAACATAGGCTGCTTTGTTCATAAGCTACACAAGTATCACCATTTTGGATTATTTTCTCTGTGTTTTTTCTCAGTCATTTGTTTACAGGAAAAGCTCACTCTCTCAGCCTGAACGGTCATGTCAGAAATGTCATTGCATTTCCTACTTTTCAAAGAAAAAATGTCCAAAAGGAGAACCTAAAACATGTCATCTATTGTCTCTCTCAGATAAACGAGAGGTCTAACTGAACGCACTATTACTCACTCTCCCAGAGGAAGGCACATTTCATTAAATGAATACGCCAGCAGCAATTATTCACACAAAGAAAAGGCTTCACAAGATTTTTGTCATCATTTACAAAAAACAAACTGGTTTTAGCTATATATACAGTATTTTTCACAGAACTTGATCCAAACTATTCATTGCTTGGTATGACACTGTATCATCTAAAAACAGTTTCAAAACTTAGAAGTAATGCTACAAAAACCCCAAAATATGTAGTATTAAATACACTTACCTCTTACGCATCTTTAAAATACTTTGAGCAAAGATAAGGCAGGGAAAGAGGCCCAAGGATATTCCAGACGTACGTAAACTGTTGCCATCTCACAATTCTTTCAGTATCACAGCTGCATGCACGTGGGGGCTTGTTCCACACCCACTGCTCACGCTGATGACAGCGGCCATGGAATGGGAGCGGTACAGCTCTCCTGATCTTTGTTGTTCTGTTGTTGCAGCAGTAGAACTACAAATCTGTAATAAAAAAAAAGATTTAAGACTATTTAAGACTTGGTCCTTCCACTAAATTCAGCGGGAACTTTATAAATCCCCTGAAACATGCAAGACGAAGCCTGGGACATTCAAGGACAAGCAAAACCATGAGGTGAAGATGGGATAATTAGCCAACCTAGGGACAGCAATGGCTGCAGGAATTAGAAAAGCATAGCTGTAAATATTCATTTTATAGCCTCAAAATATACAATGAACTGAAAAGCAAGAGAATCATTTACTACGAACTGCACAACCACCAAAGACTTTTACTGCCAACCGTAAAAGCTAGTAGGGAAGTTGGCTTTATAGCTATTGTAAAATTTGATTTCATGTGTATTGTTTCTCCAGTATCATCGAGGGACTATAAGGCAAAATTAACACAGTGGCTTTTTTGTTTAATTGGGATAAAGATAATTTATACTAATAGCATACAGACAAAAGAGAAAGGTATCAAGAGACTTGAATCTGACTTTAGTTCCTTACTTATCCTGCTATTCCCGCTACTTTATGCTACAGGTTGATGTTGTATTTGTTAAAAAACCACATGAGACTCCACAGATTTCGAAAGAGAACTGGTGGAATTTGATTGGCTACTTTAATCCAAATGCCCCAAAGAAGACAAGCCGAGATATGTCCTTACTAGAACAAATTCTTGCTCAGTCTTCAGGATTTTGGATTTGCTAAAAGGGTTTGAGTGCCTCTGGTTCAGAGCCGCAAGTAAAGAGCAAGAGGAATGGACGCAGCCCGCCGGGAGGTGCGAGCCTACACGTGAGATCCCCGATGCTGTGTTCCCATCACAGCTGCAGCACCGCAGCACGGAGAGGTCGGAGCGCGCAAAAACGGCTACTTAAGGTTCTCAGTAAAAACACAGGATCCGCTTTTGTAGGCTTGTTTGTTTGTCCCCCTTGAACTAGCTTTGTCTTAGAAACGTCATCAGGCCTGCCGCCTTCCGCTATGGAACATCAGTTCACCTAAACCAAAACTGGTCACTGCATTTTCCCAGAGAATTATTAATACGTTCCAGTAGGTAAATGCCGCTGATGATCAGCTAACTTACATTTTCCCTTGATTTGTATTGGGGTAGAAAAGCTCACTGTGTGTTTCATGACAAGAAATTAAAACAAAACATACAAGTCTATGTATGTTTTTTTCTTCAGTCTTATGCTGAAGAAAAAACCCAACAGTTCTAACAATGACAATAAGCGAATCTCCCGGTCTGAAATCTCTAGGGATGAAACACAGGGTGAGCAATCTTTCAATAACGTATTTGTAAATCTTGATTCTTAGATTAGAATTTTTGCATGCTTTAAAAGGAGATTCTGAATGAGGAGATTAAAGCAGAACAATTTGTTCTGCTCTCTAGAGAACAGGGGTACACGAGGTGTTCAGCGCTGACGGCTCCAGCAGCTCCCATTTGCGCTGCGCTGCGCACACCCCAAAACAAACGGGCCGAGTGACACTGGGCCAAAAGGGCACCAGGGACGGTGACCTCTGCCAGAGATCAGTGTATCTTTGTCACCTACGCTAAACTACAAACTGCAGAGTGCTAGCCATCTACATCGCTTCAATTCACCATGTATTTCTAAAAAAAGCTCATCCTAAACGGCAATATAACGTAGTAGAGTGGCAGAAAAATCAGTCTCAGGAGACCTGAATCTTACATTGTACTCTGCCACTTCTCTCCTAGAAATTTAACTCTTTCTTGCTTTATTTCTTCCTCTGCACCCTGGGAATGATACCACTGACCCTTTTGCTTTTGTTAAACATTCTGAAATCTACTGAGAAAAGCATTACACACAAATCCACTGAGACCACCCCGTGTGCCTGGTGAGACGCAGCGTTTGCATGGCACACATCTGCGGACGGCCCGTGCACAGGAACGCACCCGGGGCCGCGGACCTTGTTACACGCGGTATCTCCAGCCTCACTCTTTGTCTTGCCTGCGGTTCTCTTCGGGGCACGCTTTTTTGAAAGGAAAATATGTTTCCTTTTCAACAGAGGTACATTTCTTATGGAGGAAACCACAATGTCAAACTTTTCCTGAAAAGACAGGAACACACCTCCGCACGCTCACCCATAGCTCTGTAAAGACGTCTCTGGAACCAGAGCAGCACTGCTCAGAGAGACTTTGAATTGCCGTCGGGGCAGCGGAAAGGGGCACTGCATCTTTAAAGGAAACAGATTTGCTTCAGAAAGGGGCAAGTTGAAGAAACATCTGTAAAGACTGATAATAGACACACTTCCTGAAATTCTTCTAGAACTGCTGCTGTGAAAAGCAGGAAGCACAGGCAGGAGAGGAAGAAAGTTACAGCTGAGACAAGCAAGCTCTCCCCCCCGAAAACGGCTGGGGTGGCGAATGCTGCTGTGGAGGAGCCTGAGGGTGTCACTGACAGCATCTCTGTACCCCCAGAACACAGACAGAGAGTCAGCAGCACCACTTCTGCCATCCGCCAGTTCCTCACCCGGGCTCTGGGATGCACAGCACGCAGGGAGCGGTGACGAAGGAACACTGCACCTCCTCGCTGCGGCAACAGCCCTTCCAAGCCCCTCGTCCTCCCGGTAACAGAAAAGCTGATCTGACCAGGGATGTAGGAAACTTTCACCAAGGGACACTCAGCTTCGGGCTACTGTAACCAAACCTGCCACTCTAGAAATAACACTTAATTACAAAGAATGCCAAATTTCCGAAGCAAAACTGGATTTTAAGGGGATGAGGACCTGTTGAATAAGACATTACAGCCCTAAATACAGTATTTCAGAGTATTAGCTGGAAAGAGTTGCACAGATGCAGATACACTGTTTGCTTCTCTCTGTATAGGCATGTACATAAATCTTTTACACACACAGTAGATCCTCTCTAGCAACTGGTCTTTAAAATAAAAATCCAACACATTCCTCTCAAGAGTAATTGCAAATCTTTGCAATTTGCTTTGGAAGTTAAACTCAAAATTACCCTCTTGCTTCTGCTTTTTTTTGTGTGTGCTAGAACATAAAATTATTCTATTAATAACTATTGAGTGACAAACCAGATTTTAGTCCACACTCACAGACAAACCTGAGTTTAAAAGTGATCCCAATTAGATTTCCTAACGAAAACCTCCAAACAGGCGGTTTGGCTCTTTCTCTCTCCTCTGTTTTACATAGCTTTTCCAACTCATAAATCTGTACAGCTACTCAGCATTATTTCACAGAACACGCTGTAAATTAATGACAAGTGTTCCACCCTCCAGGTCAGTCCCTTTGTCACGGTGCCATGATGAAGGCAAAGCACGGCTGGTTCTACCTTCCCTGTTCCCTCTCCTTCTCCGGGCAGAGCGCGCTGAAACCACCAACTCCACCGAGATGAAGCAATCAGTTTTTAACAGTAAAGTTATAAAGGTGCACAAGATGTCCTTGAAATAAAATAATCATCCTTTTTTTTTTTCCAGAATAAAACATATTTGGTTTACTCTTCTTTCCTTTATTTATCTGGAGAATCAACAGAGCTCTCTCTGGAGTAAACCTCTGCCCAGACAGCCCAATTCTGCTCTCTGTTTCCCGAGGATGGTTGATAGCTCCGCCGTACTTCATGGTCCTGAGCCATGCTGACTACTACCTTAACAAAAATGCTGCAATAAGCACCAAGAACAACAATAAGTGTTAGATCTTGCTCTGCATTTCCAAACAAAGGAAATTGATTAAATATACTTGAGGCAGGTAGAGGGAGATTTATTTATTCATTCCCAATCTAAACAGTGTGTTCCACAATCTCTGGAGGCTCCAGCAACACCACGTTGAAAGCACAACGCGTTAAACCAAAGCTGCAACAAAGCCACATCTCCCTTCCCCAAAGAAACTGAGATTTTCTCCAAACTTCACAGTGTTTTGTGAGAATAACTGATTTTTTTTAGTTCTGTCGGGCTAAGGGAAGCACACTTCTGGTGAGAGGTCTTGCACTGATCGCAGCGCAGGACCGAGCGGTCAGCGGCTGGGCTCTGCAGCACCGTTCCCTGCCTCGCTCCTGTCCGCAGCCAGTCCCGCACGGCACACCTGAACATGGCACGCTCCTGCGATCCTGCGCGGCAGTCCCGGCTCTTGTACCAAACCACATCCAGAAACGGAATAGCAGCCAACGCTGCCTGTTACACACAGACAGGCTAACGGCAAGGAAAACAATTAGTGACTATTATGCACATTCTGAATTGGCTTTTTTATTCAGCCACTTTTCTCTGGCATCCATGAAAACTGCTTTTGTTCAC
The DNA here is from genome assembly GCA_009806455.1 of Tetrax tetrax. NCBI lineage: Eukaryota > Metazoa > Chordata > Aves > Otidiformes > Otididae > Tetrax > Tetrax tetrax. Next base: position 16,121 of record WHYT01012805.1, on the reverse strand, counting down.
ACTAATTTTAGGGAAAGAGGTTTTATTTATGCAAATAGATGCATTTCTAAAAAAACCCAAAATTGCATATAAATGAGCATATTTGTGCCTCAATTAGCGAAGTTGAGTCCTTCTTTGCTGCAAACACACATCCATTTCAGACGGCTGGAAATGACTAGGGAGAGGGGCAGAGGAAATATAAATGAGACAATTTTCCTGAGCACTTGACAGATACGCAACACGCCTATTGTAGACGAGACAGGGAAGCTATACAAATGTGTAAAGGCAGCAGTACAAAGCAGAGCAGGCACAGAACTGTAATTCTTGGTCAACCTTTTAAGTCTGCTGAGACACAAAAGAGGAAATGGGACTCCGAAAAATCAAATTTTATTCTGTTAATGTTCTGCAGTGGAAAGGGCAGGAAAGATACAACTAGGCAGATCTTTACAAAGTGATAGTCCATGGAGGAAAGATTGCTAGTAAGACCAATTCCAATCGCCAGGATTCCTCTTCTATCAACTAGGAGATACAACAGGCCAACACGTAGAGGTGTAGCAACAAGCTGAAGAATGAACATCATTCATTTCATTTTTACTGCATCCTGAAGAGAGGCAGAATGCTCCCTCCCTTGGCCCAAAGGAGTACAGAAGATTGTAATCCATTTCTAAGGGAAGCTGGTCCGGCAGTTTGCTGCTTCTCTTTTCTGAAGGCCAAGAGCAAGTTCAGCTGGAGCCTCGCAAGCCTCGCGCTGCCGTCCGGCACACAGCCAACTGCTTTGGGTACCAGTGACCTCCCAGCACCTTCCCTTGAAAGGCACACACCCCGAAACTGAGGCAGCCAGCCCGGCCGAGGGTAACAACTACTCAAATACAGCTGAAGTGTTTTGGGCACCTGTACCTAGCAAAGATGATACACTAAATGCAACACACAATTCCCTGCCTGCGTGCTATCACTCAAAAGCAACTTCTAAGAGAAGCAGTAGAAAAAAAGGCACTAAAATCGGAGATGTAGCTTTTAAAAACTGTGAGCAATTAGCATTCCCTTAATACCTCTGATGCGGTGATTGCATCTATGGATACAGTCTAATTTCAGAATTGAAGGAGCTCTGCTAATTCTGGTTAGGTGGAACTGCCAAGTTGTACTGTGAACTCCAAAACTCCAAGGAGGGTTTTCTTATGTTAGACACTCCAATCCTCTCTCTGCCCGAAGTACAGATTGGCTGGATGGCCACACTCAAAGAGTTGCAGTCCACGGCTCAGTGTCCAAGTGGTCCAAATCTTCTTGGCAAAAGCAGAGTCTAGACAAGACAGCCCAGCATCATGTCCAGTTGAATCTTGAAAGTGTCCTATGTTGGAACCCACCATGTCTCTGGGGAGATTATTCCAACGACTGATCGTTCTTATTGTGAAAAATGGTCCTCTTGTCTCCAGTCAGAATCTCCCAAGGAGTAACTTGTACCCAAAGTAAGAGAGGTTTGGGGTTTTTTTGAGATCTTATATTTAAAGAGTGAGCAGCTATGGCGATTCCTTTTTAGTTAATGTAGTTTTGAAGGAGGAGACAGAATCACAGAACATTCATGTTTGAAAGGGAACCCTGCAGATCTAGACCACTGCCCTGCTCAGCCAGGGCCAGCTACAGGGGAGCACCCTGGGCCATATCCCGTGAGGCTGTCAGTATCTCCAAGGATGGAGACTCCACCTCTCTGGGTTACCTGTGCCAGTGTTCAATCAGCCTCACAGCAAAAATTGGTGTTTTCCTATGTTCAGATGGAACATGAGATGCTGGCAGTGCCTTCTGCTTACCTTCCAGGAAGTTCTCTCTGGACAATGAACCACCTTAGCATGTATTACTAAACAGGGAGTCTCCTGTGTTGCCATAACATGTTCATATATTCAGTACATATGGCAACAATTATCTTGCCTATTGCCTTTCGCTAATTTAAGCATATGTTCCCCAAAACCTTCAAGGAAATTGAAAGTTCACAAGACCATCTGCTATTTATTAACTGTTACTTCATCTATTCCTCCTGCCTACCTCTTTGCCTACAAGACATCTGAGGACTGAAGATAAGACAGAGAAGAAACTGCTTGTAGATTCAGATGGTGAGACTGTGGCCAACCCAGGTCCAAATGAAAAAACTTCAAATCATGCTCAACACAGCCTGTCCTTAATAACCCTCAGCGGGGACTATGGCTGTTACGTTAAAAATTGCAGTTTTTCTTTGGAGCATTTTCACTAGGAAGGGGTAGCTACATCATGCTTTTGAGATCACCTACAAAAATGCTCATGTACAGTTCAAGTACATGTCCTGAATTCCCAGCTCTCTCATGCACATGCTGCTCTTCCATGTTGACAATCCTCTAAATCTCTAATCTTCAAATCAAAACCGAACCGTTCACTTCATATACTCCTTTCCATGGTGTAATTGCCTCAAAGACAGCTTTGTACTCTTACACTGGCTGTGTGAGAGTACTAGTGCCGTCACTGGTACAGCGAGCGGCCCCATGGTTAAACGGCACGGCTTACAACAGGTACAAAATGCTGCTCTTGGTCTGCAAGTTACTCCACACACACTGAATAATGTATCGAATCTGCAAATCTAACTGATTTTTTTTTTCCTCATTTACAGTACTCCTGCATATTGACAAGTCTTAAAAGACCTAACGACATATATTTTAAAAGTCAAACGTGGCAAGATCTCTATGCCATTATGTTAGTGCATCACTTAATTCAGTGTTATTAAAACTCAAATTCCTTCTTCCATCTGAACGATTTCAGCAGAGATTCTTGTCTTCATCAGTGAACTGAAATTCGTCACAGCACAGCCAAAATCAGACACCAACACCCAGTTACAATTCTCTTCACAAAGGGCTTCCAGCAGTTTAATAAGTAACTGAAATGCATCTGATTACGGATAAAGCACATAAATACCTACTACTTAGCCAGTCTCAATAACTGCTGCTTTAAAGAGACTCGTGGCCAACACAGGTGACGAGCGTGCCCACAAGCCAGCTGCCGCTATTTCAGAGCGGCTGACGGCTGTCTTCACGCTGCCAGTCAGCGGCTGCTCTGCGCGGGCACCGTGCCTGCCTACATTAGTGAGTCTCTCCCGTGGACATGACACAAACCAACAGTGACTCTGCATGACGCTGGATCAGAATTAGGCACTGGTGCACGTGACGTATTGTGCTGGGAGGTCGAGGACAGTTGTGGGAATTGGTGGTGTCCTGCTGATGGTACCGTTCCTGGCATTGCTGTTAGCGTGATTTCAGTGTGACTGGAGCTTCTGAAGGAGGGAGGGAAACATCCTTCATTAACTTCCTACATCGGAGGGACACTAGATTAGGGATTAGGTGTGTGGAAGCATTTATTTATTGAAATTACATGTTCTTAATTTTACAGTGGCTTGCTTCTGTACACTGCAATTAGACCAAAGTAGCTGATATTTGTGTTTCGGCAAATATTCAGGCCCTCCTTCGTTATTTCATCCACTGTCTGGGGAGCTTTTTCCCAAAAAAAAACCTCCCACATTTCTGTAGACAGTAATATAAAACACACAGTGGGTATCTGAAAAAAATTTTGAAAATGTTTAGGCAATAATATTCTCATCTGATCTTAATAGTGATGTTTATGCAGCATACATAATTAAAAGGATTTTCAGTATCAGCTTAATTCATCTCAGAAGTTCAGTATTCAAAGAGCAGAGGAAATAAGCTTTTGCTGCTCATTATCTATCATGCAATTATAGAATGAAGACATCCAATCATAATTATGTGCCATAATAATAATTCTGTGTCAGAAAAGTTCCATATGTCTAGGAGAAATAAAAAAAAAGCGCGCCTTAAACAGTTTGCCTCTAGGCCAAAAGGGATGATTTTAGAGAGACGCTAAATGCCACCGAAAGCCAGGGAGAAAGAAGGTTGTCAGGGAGGGGAGAAGATCTTGCCTCGAGGAGAAAATACAAAAATGATTCCCACTGACATATTCCCAGGTGGTCACAGAGACGCGCAGCCAGAGGACAGCGCCAGACCGAGCTGTGGGGTTGCTCGCAGCTGCTGAATTTCTGCCCTTTTCTCAGCAGGCAGCAGAGCAAACAGCACTGCATTTGGGTTCCCAACAAGAAGGCGTCTGCGCCAAAAAAAAGGCTTAACTCTTCCTCCTTACCCTCTCAAGAGTCAAAGAATCAATTGTTTAAAGAAGGCTCACTGCTGCGCACGAGAGAATCGTACTTGGGTGCATTCCTTGCTGAATGAGACTCCCACGTGTAACACCAATCTCAAATGCCTCTTCTACTGCTCGTTATTTCGTTATCTATACCAATGCCTTGGGAGACATTATGGCTCTCCGTGCCACAACACTTGCACCCATATGAGCATGTAATACCTTCACAAATTATGGTTAAGTTCTTTAATGATACTGCTCAGGGCAGTAGCTGGAAAAGAAATGTAGATATCCTAATTTTATGAATTATTATTTTTTTTTAGTTTGACAGCTGAAGTGTGAGAAGGAGGAGTCATTTAAAGTCTACCTCAATATGGTTTCATTTCCTTTTAAAGTTATTTAGCCTTTTTCCCTGTAAAAATACAGACTAAATTCTAAATATTTAATTTCCCATTTCCTGTTTGGATCTATCTGATTTGCAGAAAGCACCAACACAGCCTAATCCTGGAATTCAGCATGCCATGTGAACTTCACTTTTAAAAAACCTTATTATTTGTCAATATGTGCCTAGTTAAACCGTGAAGATCTGTTAACATTATCATCAATACTATTTTTGTTAAAGTTGTATGCATTTTTAGTAGCCAATTGTGTGAAGTAGGTAGGTAAATTTACAAAGTTACATGGGAACAGGTGCCTATCTCTCAAGACTATTCTCACGCTTGCTCAGTCACGAAGAGTTGTAAGGGAGAACAAAAAGAACCCAAGTACCGCGCTGTGATGGGTCACTGCGCGCTGTCTCTCCAGGGTAACCTCACAATGCCCCATCACGGCAGCAAAAGGCTGTCCGACGCCCAGGGCTGTGTGCAGCACCTGCCTGACCAGCAGGCAGGCTTGGAACCTTTAAGGAATGAATATCCTACCTCTCCTGCAATAACTCTAGGTTTGCTGCCATGCTATCCCAGTATTTAAGAAACATTTCCAGCAAAGCTGCCAATCTGACGAGAAGGATAACAACTAAGTAGATTACCACAGTCCCCAGACTAAGTCTGTAAAAGTGAAAGTGGAAACCATGGCTGAGTTCTGCAAGCATGCCAAACAATTCACTAGAGGCGTTCCTTGGCGTAAACCAAGCCCTCCAACGCACAACCAAAGTACGTTAATCCACAGCTCGGAAGAGGAACGAGGCAGCCACCCCTCTAGCACCGGAGCTGGCAGACAGCCCACTGCAGCCTGCGAGCCACGCCAGTCCGGGCTCTGTGAGGACAGCCTGCGCGCACAACCTTTGCACACAGCATCTGGAGGAGCTCAGGAGAGAAGCAGGTGGTTTCAGAGGGGGTTTTGGTAGGCTATAGGAAAACAGCTCAAGAGCAGCAGCTGTGAAGCCAGAAAATGAACAAATTCAAGGCAATCACAGGCATTGCTGGGGACGAGCACAAAACAGGCACAGGAGACTTGCACTGCCGAGACAAAACAGTGATGAGAGAACACGTGGCAACTGAACCCTGAAGAGCAGGCAGCGGCCACGTGGACAACCAGGAGTCACATCAAAGCAAGAACCCTCAGAGAGAGCTGACCAGCGGTGTTACGCAGGCAGGCAGTCACATCTCTTCTGAAAGGCCTTGCCCACAGGGCTCCTCCCAAGGCCACAGCATAAAGTCCGCTCTGTGTGAAGATGTATCTTCACATCTTCTCACCCTCCAAGCTACTTCAGTGCCAAATCCAAAATTCAGCCACCACCCTGTCATTACTTACTGCTCATTCACAACAGCAAGCATCTCTACCTGCAGCTGAACTCAAAGAGGAACCAACCTTGCTAGAGCCAGCACAAGGCAAGTGAACAAACTGAAAAGAAATGTGGAACTTTGGTAAGCATTCAGCAGGCTCCCAGTTTGAAAATACCTGGATGTGGGGGAAGGGAATACGGAGCCCCGCTGTGTTATCTGCTGAGAAGGTCATAGGGAATTTTAGATTCTGCCAGAGCAGCCTTTCTATTTCCTTACCTCTGCTGCCCTGGGAGAACTGCACAGCTACCAGGCAGAGTTCATCCAGAATTACACATCTCAAAGTATTTTCAGAAAATACGAAGATCAGCACATCAGATACAAAAATAATCAAGTCCATATACTTCCTATATATGAAAACTCACGATCAATAAAACCACTGAAATCTCACTTGCAAGGCAAATGTATTCTGTTAGAAAATAATTATTTCTCTTAATTAATACAGAAGGCAGGCAGATTTTTACTTTACTTACCAAAAAAATACCTCAGTTCTAAATTACTTATGTAAATAGATTCAGTTGTGCTCAATTAACACAGCCAAATGTGATTCATTCAAAACAACACATTTAATTTGTCAACTCAAATAATGATAAAATTGATCTGCTACAATTCAAAGGAATTTCATTTCAACTTAGAGATGACTGTGTATGTGTAACTCTCAGAAAGACCCGCTAATTTGCATAAGCTAATAAACTGCTCTGCCTGTTTACTGGCCTCACACGTCACTTTGCGCTATGAGCGGCACGCTGCGGCCGTCTCAGCAGGGTTCAGCTGGTCAGGCGGCACATCAGGGCTGGTGGCACGCAGGGGAACTCTCTGTCATGCTGCAGAACACGCATGGGCTGCTCCAGAGGTGTAATTGTTTCTTCAGAGCACCCTCCATCACCTCTAAAGAGGATGGGCTGATATATATAAACCACCAAGGATCTACTGGTCTTCAGCATGTCCTACCCGTTTGGCAGTACACTTCATACAAAGCACATGAAGAAATCTTAAATAAAGTAGAAAATAAACTCAAAGAGTATGAAAATAAAATCAAGCAAACAAAAAATAAAATACAGCACCGGCGTTAAACTGGAAGAGCTCAGACTGTGTACATTAAAGCAGAAAACATTTACACCAAGAACAAGTAAAAAGTGTGAACAGCATGAAAACATCCAGAACTGCTCAATGGTGAAGTTATCCTACAACTTGTAATGTATGGCCACTCCAAACCAGAAATCCCTAAGTATTTAAGGACTCCATCCTCAAAACCTGATCATTTGAACAGAATACCTGCTATCCTAACTCATACACAGAAGCATGTTGGTTATCTTTAATGTTCTGTCCACCTTCCCACAGGAAGATTACCTGGGGAAGGATCTGGCTTATTTTCAAAATCGCAGCAGTTTTAATTCACCACCATGAAAGGTGCTTATACATGAAGTTTAGGTTATTTTGATTTCTGATGCCTTCGGAGCATGTAACACTGACCAAGACCATCGCTAGCTTTAGGCAATATCTAGACAGTCCATCAAACAACTGTTCCATCAACAAGGAGTCGCATCTCCTCCACTGTAATGGAAGAAAAATCACACATTTAGGTATACAGGAGTTTTCTTTTAAAATAACAACTCACACGCATGACATAATTAGGAATGGCTGAAATTTGTGAATTAATTGTAAAATGAATACGTATAATTTAAAGCTTTAAGAATAATGCATCACAAATTAATGTATTAACTAATTTTGACAACCATACCTTAAGTATTTATTCCAACAGCTCCAGTGTACTAACATACTGCCACATATTCAGTGAATAAAAAGACTTAAGAGACTAAAACATGAAATAGCTTTTTATCTATTACCTGTATGCTGAAAGGTGAAAGGACTGCTAACCCGCTTATCGGGCCAGCCGCCGTACAGTGCAGTACATAGAGAACTGAGATACTATTGTATTTTGCTATAATTATGCACATAAAATCTTGAATGCGGGTTACTAATAAAACATGAACTCTGGTAATTACCCCCACACAATTATATAATTATTTATCTGCTTCTCTTCCGCTAACCAAGATGTGACACCTAGTAGAACTGCGGAGAAATTAATAATCAGCCTTTCCCACTGTGCTGACCTGGCTGATCCCCAAATTAGAACTGAACAGAAGCCACTTACCAGGCTAGATAATTAAAACTGTCTCATTTTAAGCTTACATACTTGAGCCAAGTGCTCTCTGAGGCCCCCCAGAAATTTTGAGGCAAAATTGTGTTGGTAAATTAAATCTTTCAAGCTAACAGTGGTTTCAACAGCCAGGGAATCTATCCAGGACTCTGAATGAGCTTACTCCTCCTCCACCAAAGAGCTTAGTGTTTCTTTAGGAAGTAAAAACTGATCATAAAACCAAGAAAAACGCAACAGTAATAGGATGGAAAATAGGACAGAAAATATTACAATTCCAGTACATAAATCAACAACTCACCATCTGAAATGTGAGGGGAAATAACTGCTTCAGCGTAAATCACAGTTCAGAATACAGAGTACAGTTAAGGCCACAGGAAAAACTGTAGCTGAAAAACCCACTGACAGGTCTTGAAGAAGGGAAGCAAGCGGGTCCTGGACAACATTGAAAGGTCGCAAATGGAAAGATGATGAATGGAAAGACTTCCCTGCATGAGGCATCATCAGCCGTGGTATTTCTCACTCTATGATGCCACGGAGCTGAAGAATTTTTCACATGTAAAAAGCAAGATTGGTTATGTACTTAAATAATAAACTAACCAGAACTGTGATGGCTTACACAAGCAAACCGTTTGGAACAGTCAGCAAACAACGTATTCCAGAGCAACCCAAGCTCTAGCTTCCAGGAAAACACCTTTCGTATCAACCAGCTCATCTACAGTCAGCCAGCTTCAATTCCCTTATCTTTTCTGCCGAAGCATTTGTCACTGCTGTAAGCCACTGGCTTTCAAACCAGTCCAAATAGTGGTCAAAATGGACTACTGACACAATGGAATGGCAAATCCCTTATTCTCTAATATTATTATCCCAATACCCCATCCCTTTTTCCTTGTCGTTGTGCAGTTAGGGCTCACCCTTACAATTAAAGTGTTCTTCACTCAGACAAGGAGTAGAACATGCCGTTTCATAACAAGCTGGCAGTAAAACAAGTAGAATTTATCCTTCCTTGAAAAGCCACAGTGTGATAGTGACTTTTGCTGAAAAGAAGCCATTAAGAAAGTAATAATCATCAGATTTTATGAATTCATGCAGAGATAAAATCTCTTCAGTCTCTACCCGTTACAACACCCTTTGTGTGTTTTAATACCGTGCCTCGCCATTCAAAGCCCATGTGCTGCAAAGGACTGGAACGGGGAGGTGGGGATGAAAAAAGTCATTAATGCTTAGCTCCCTGTAGCTAAACAGCCTCTTAAAAGTACCCTTACATTTCTTATGATATTAACTGTTGCCATGAGCACAGCATGCGTAAAGTACGTTAGATAAATAAAATCAATTAACCTCAGCTTTGGGATTCTTAACTCCCTCTGCACAGCATTTAGAAAAGCAGTTACCCATGAGCTCTCGCTAAACCATTTCTGTATCCTTTCAGAGCCCACAGCTATGCTAACCGACGGGCTCCTTTAGCCCAAGACTGCTATACCACCTCAGTATGAAACCAGACTTCTGCTGGAAAAAAACATAAATTATATTTTACTGCAAAGAAAGCACAGAAGCTAGTGTCCACAGGCAGTCTCCAGGGCGGTAAACGTGCTATTTCAGTATTGTACTGCATGTACCATACAACCGAGGGCTCCGCACTCCCACACACATTGCTGTCTAATACACTGGTGTCTAAGATTTCTCCAGTCACCAGGAGCTCTTCGCTTCCTACAAAATTTCAGGAGCCATCTAACCATTACTAGTTAAATACAGGGTTTGCACTTGCTGCACGTATATATGGACATTCCCACAGCTACCCACAAAAATGCATGCCTATCTGGACAGAGCTGTAAAATCCCACCTGTTTTGCAGGGAATTTCCATTCCTGCAGTGCAAATGACCTCAAGCGCCTATGAGGGGGACCCACCATCTTTCTTTCTACAGAATTTACTGACCCCTGGGGAACTCCTACACCTCTAAGCTGTTCTGTCCTGTCAGAGCCCTGGAGAGGACTGAGGAAAAGGAGGAAGCCAGAACCTTTCAGCTGGTTAGATCCATTCTGGAGAGCAGAGCGTGCTGCGGAGCCAGGATCTCCCTGCAGCGCAGGGCTTGGCTGAAGAAGCACCACAACCCCGTTCCACCTGTTACGCACTGAACGCAGCCAGTGCTTTCTGACCCTGTGCTCTCCCACCTGCTCAGTTTTGCTGTCCTGAAATTACTACTCCAGTCCAGGGCTGGCTGCGGGGACCCTGCCGATGTCTTTATTCCCACAACAGAGCCATGCTGATAGTTTCATTTGCAGCAGTTAATAAGGAAATCCCATAAGCACCGCACTTTCCTCAGGGAGGAGACGAGTCCAGCTGCAGGCGGGCCGCTGGCTGTCCTGCCTTTTCCTCTCCTGCAAAACCTGCTTGAGCCTGCAGAGAGCTTACAACTCAGGGATGGGACAGGCCCCATCTTTTAGACTGCGCTTGTCATGTCTTATGGCTTCGCTTGACAGCGTGCTAAGCATGTAAGGCACAATCAGATTCTTAAGATCCCCAATGTCTTTGCTGGGGCACTTTTCTGTTTTTGAGGTATTCCTGTTAGCAGTGCTGCCCTGTCCTCAACCGTTCTTTACCTTAAATGTGGAAGGAGATATAAACATTCAGAAGCATATGAAACACAACACATGTGCCATTACAATGTGATTAGCTGCTACGCGCACTGCTATTTTACTTCAACATACATTACAATTGATATTCTTCCTCTAAATGTGTATTATTTCTTGAGTCAAAACAGAAATAGGTTATTCTTCCAAGACTTCCTTGCTGTCACTAAATCTACTTGCACATCTTGGAGTGGGAGTAGAACGGGGGAGAAACATGATGCAGTGCCCTTTGAGGAGAGAGCTACACCAATGTGCCGCAGAGGGAGGAGAAGATGGGAAAGCAGCCAAGCAACAAAAAATTCATATGAATGCCAAAACCAGCCTGCACTCTCATTTTTTTTTTGCTCAAGAATTCATTATACTTACTAAAATTTTAGGTTATCCAAGTTTCCATCCATCCAAGGAAGAGAATGGCTATAAAAATGCCAGTCACAGTGTGGCCAGAAGCCCAATCCTAATCTTCCTGACACAAGCACATCTCTGGAGGGAGCGTGAAGTGATGTGGCTGCTGCACCAGACCCAGGTCCTCAAGCAGCATCTGCCAGTGTCCTGATGCTGCTCTGACCAGAGCTAATACTGTTGGAAAAAGAGTACTTGCTGAAAGAACAACTGTTCTTTTAAAACAAACAAACAAACAAAAACCAAGTACTACTGTTGCTCTCCTTGGGAAAATTCTTGTAAAGTGAGTTTTCATAATAAAAGGTGCCCTTTACATCAGAAATTACCAAAAGCAGAATTCTCATCGCATGCCCGTCACCGAGGCTTGGTAAGGTGCCTGACAACAGCAAATATGCTTTTGTTAGCAAAGTGGAGATGCGTCTCCTCAAACCACACCAGTCTGTGTGTTTGTTTCCCTACTCTTTCTCCCTCCGCCCAACATCTGAACACGCCCCACCGTGTATGTGACCCAAGAGACCTCATGCTGCCACCAGCGCACGTTCTGGTGCTGCAGTACTGGAGCACAAATGAAAAACCAGTGCAAGGTGGTACGTTCTGCCTTCCCCAGCGGCTGCTGTCACTGCCTCTGCTGCTTGTTACAGCACCTTCACATCTCACCTTCACACACGTTCTCTCCCGTAACTGCTCTCCTTTTTAACAGACAAGTAGAGCACATTACAAAGACTGCCGCTCGGCAAGCTTCGCCAGCGTGTGTTCACACACTCCCATTAGGAACCCAGCTCCTGCCAGAGAAAATGCCCTTCTGTCAGCCGCTTCACCTGCACTCTAGTGACACAGGTCTTCTCAGAGCTTTTCTTACGTATGATAGCGTCCTTCCACATTAACAGTGACCACGGGCACCTTTCCTAACGAGGGCTGTGCTCTTGCCTGGCAGCTGGCTCCGAGGTCATACTCCGAGAGACTTCAACAGAAGCTGCAACTGTTAAAATTACTTCAGTTATTTCGAATCAGTTACTGTGGTTTTAAAAGTTTTTCTCTACTAGTTTTAGTGGATAATCAAAGATGGATCAAGTCAAGATACCGGTTCTGCCTCATAAAAAAAACAAACAGTTGTCACATTTCATTGCATGTAAAATGCCAGCACCAGCCCTACTTTCAGTTGTGAATTCACAGCCTATGCAGATGAAACATAAAAGCTGCTCTAAGTCTACAGAGTATTGTAATTAAACATCTACAGTAAGAGAAAAATGCTGTATTTTGGAGAGGACATAACATGTAAATCTGCAGAATTGCTAATTTAAATTAGAAATAACTACACCGTCAATCAACGGCAACCTGTGGAGCTTCTGTTCATCTCCCACATACCTAAGCAACAACAAATGAAATCTGGTCAGTCAGTACCAATAGTAAGCTCTCTGTGTTGGACGTTCAAATCAAACATTTTAAGATTGCGTAGGGATCACCAGCCAAGGACTAGACGCTATACTCCAGTCTTTACAGTTGGTTAACTGAAAGCATGTGTGAATTCCTCATTTCCAGAATTCTCCCCCAGCACACCTTCTATTCCTGTTCTCCCAGCGCGAGTCTCACACCACCAGCTGCAGGCTAGTTCAGAAAATGACATGCAAGCAAAGTTTGCTTCAGGATTTCATCTTCTATCTTACTAAGCCAAAAAATCTGAATTCAGATGCTTTTATAGAAATCACGGATAAACTTGGAATTAATGACCCTTACGGAAAGTGTGCCTTTTGAAGAGATGTAATACAGGAAGCATTTCCTGAGCAGGCCAATACAGTTCAAGTGGGATGTCAGGGTCATCATTCCAAGTTTTTCTCAAAACATCCTGGATCAACACAGACACAGAAAATTAAAAACTGCTATCAGGAAGGCCTGAGAGAGGTCACAGCCCCTTGGCTTTTCTATTAACACCTAGTACGAATACTTACCTACCACTGTTATCTGGAAAATTATATTCTGTTCCACATAAAATTTAAGATATTTTAATTCTATCAGTTAGTACCACTGAAATAACTATTTTGTGAAACCAAACAGTTATCAGGCTGGTTTTGGCTGTACCTTTGAAGCATTCCTAACAAAATCCAGTACCTGCACTAGCTTTGTTTTTGTTTCCTAAAAGCTCACCACAGTCTTTGTGACTTTCTCTCTTCATCAGGCAGCCAAGCAAGCTGAGATTCACAGGTAACGTTTCATACAACTAACCACAAGCATATTAAAAATAAACACGTTAGTTGTAAAAGGCATCCAGAAATTGATGGCAGAACTGAGGGGTCCCAGTCTCTTGGCTGGCATGTGTAGGTGGCACAGGAAAAGAAACCCAATTCTGCGTCACCAGTGACAGTGGTTGTACGTGTAATGGCATGGCCACTAGAAAAAGACTTCCCATCTCTGAACAGATTCCACTTTTAAAAAATATCCTTCCAGAGAACAGAGGAAATTTTACTTGTTTCTAGGACAGTGGAATACTGGCGACAGTAAAATCCGTGACACATTCTCCAAAGGTGACCGAAGGGCACTGCTGTCCTACAACTAACAAAGTACAGAACCTCAGGCAGCGTAAGGGAACCGCTCCTCCTTCCTGCCCTTAACTACAGCCTTCCAAAAGAACTTTAGCTTTATGAAGGTAAGAAAAATCAGAATTACAGCAGAGGGACTGCCTTCCAGTACACACCGCTCAAAGCCTTCCCTCTGCAGCCAGACACCAGTACTCACACAACCCTGTCCATCCTCATCACAGCCATTTCCACGCTCGACATAAACCTTCCACTCAGGACCTCGTTGGTGGCACAGGTTCTCAGACATAATTGAGAAAATACTCTCTACAGATACTGCAGGTACTCAAGGCCAATTCTGAGGTTACACTAACCACAGCAACTCCACCAAAACCAGAACGGGAATGGCAGCTGTGTCACTCTCCTCACACTAGCGCTGCTCCGCAAAGCCTGAGCAAAGCAGCTGGCCTGCACCTCCTTCTGCCGCCTCCAGAATTCGCTTTTGCAGAGTCACACTTTCATCAGTTACTGCTATCGCCTCTAAACCAGATTTTTATTTTCTTACAATGCAGAGCCTCATGTTGAACAAGAGCTGCATGATTAATCCTTGTGATATCAAGGTATTTCAAGTGAAAGCCACACGCGCCTCGTGTTTATCCCCTGCTGTAACAGTTTTAATTAAGCTTCAAATGTGAATGTTCTGTATTTTACAACAGAAAATAGGCGTAATTAAAAGACCCAGAGTGAAAACCAGTATTCTTTGAAATCCTTTAACTGATCTTAACAGAGCTGCAATTTCACCTTTAAGACAAGACAACGTTGATATTCTAGCAGTGCTTTTCAGTTTACAGTCCTATACCCTGGAGAGCTGTGGATCGCTTCTACAAGGTTTTGACCACTGGTCAATACAAAACAAACCTGTTTTCTGTAGATCTAAATTCCCTGTGGAGCACAGAAACATCTATCACTGCAAAATTTATATCACTCTGTAAACCACAAAAGGCAACTTTTGCTAATTGACCACCGTGCTCTGCCTGATTCCTCCCCTACCCAAAAGGGATTCCAGAGCTGCTGTCCTCAACCCCACCTGACGACCCTCCCCATGGAATTCCAGAGCTGCTGTCCTCAACCCCACCTGATGACCCTCCCCATGGAATTCCAGAGCTGCTGTCCTCAACCCCACCTGACGACACTCCCCAGAACTCCAGGGATGGGGCGGGAGGGCAGACGGCTTTATTGCTGGGGGATGCCTTCCTCAGGCACCCTGCTTTTGAACTCCAGAAGCCTAGCCACAAACTACAACTCAGACACCTCTTCATCCTTCAACCATTCATGTGCAAATAGATCCAGTAACTGCAGAGTTCCTGCGAAAGACCAAGGATCAAGAATCTTTCAGTAAGATGACCAGTACTGATGTTAGATTTGTACTACATACGGGGTGTACACTAGCATAGTCAGAAATTTCTACACATTTCCTTGTGATCGGAAGAGTGAAGAGGAGGCAGGACTGCCCAAAACTCCAAACGTCTTTTAGGAGAAGACAGGTCCAGGGAAACTGCAATGTTCACATTTTCTTTCCTCGGCTACCAATCTCTCATTAAATGTGTCCTTCACTAAAAATAGGAAATCTCAGGAGAATACAGAACAATACTGAGAAGAGATTCCATATTCAGTCTGAATCAGTTGCTTATTTTTTAAACGTAAGAGTTAGAAGTGCTGCCAGAATGACTATGTTGGTATTCAGGATCTGAGAATTAAAAATAGCAATATAAAAAGTGAATGCTTTTTCTCCCCTTTTCTTTAATTTCTCTTTTCTAAATGTACTTTGCACGTTGTTAGGTAAGTATAATATGTGTGGGATGTATTGTTGAGGTTGCCATGGTTTCTCATGTTTAATGAGCTTTGAGACTTTATAATCTAACCAAATACATTCATAATTACTACATCTCATTTTTTCTACCCACCCCCCACCCCACACTCAAAAAATTACTGGTATTAAAAGCAAAACTAGTAAAGTGAAAGACAAAAGCAAAAGTCCACTCTCAAAGAGCTGCCAAACAAAAGCTTAGGAAGGTAGCAGGACAGCAACATCTAGAGTCAACATGACATCTTGTGCTTTTGGGTGCAGAATTCCCCAAAATTATTATTCCCCAAAACCACGCAGAAAACCGAGTCATATTTGTAATCAGAAGTGACGACGAACCACTCAATGCTGGCGACACCAACTCTAAGGCTTTTTGCTAAGTCTGCTCTGTGCTTCAGGAGACTGAACGGCCCAGGTGCTCTGCAGGCAGCCGTCCCCTGGAAATACGCGACTGCAGTGCTTCCAGCCGTGATTCGGCCAGGCAAGGGAGCAACCGCCTGACTTCAAAACCAAGGATCTGAACGGGACAGCTCAGGCACGTTTAGGCAGGGCCTTTCCTGACTAATGCACTGAATCAAAGTAAACAAAACGGAAGAGGCAGAAACACTATTCATTTTAGAAAGAGAAAAAAAAAAAAAAA
>WHYT01012804.1:100370-128805 GCA_009806455.1 Tetrax tetrax | reverse complement strand
AAATGAGGAGTACTGAAAATGTGGAAAGCAGTTTCAAAAGTGTCTACTGAATTCTGGTGTCCAGGCCTTAGATACTGAATTTCAGTGGAAATAAGTGCCTGAATCTCTAAGTCTACCTTAATTCTCTTAGTCTATTTTTCTTTTTTATATTTAGTGGTTTTTTTCTGTATGTGCTGTGCATCTTAACTAGTTGTAGTCATTAAGAGAGAGAAATAAGGCAAATCGGTGCACTGACAACAGAATCCCAACTCCTGACTACTGTTAATGTTCAGCTGCTAAGGAGTTTAACAAAAAAGACAACTTTAAAAACATTTTCTATACCATCAACCAACCTGTTGTCCCAACAACGTGTCGCAGGAGAAAAGCCATATACTACATCTTGTTGCATTAATTTTCAAACTGGAAAATAAATCTTTAAGGACACTTCCAGTTCTGGCAATCGATATTGTAGTGTAAGAGTCAGTTTAATATTTTGATAGATGATCGGTCATTCTCACATCTGAAAAATAAATGACATCAACTCTGGGATTAAGTCATCGACAAGACAGAGGTAATCACATACGTGTAGTATTATGCTAGCTTTATTACCCTGAATCTTTTAAGCCTGCACATATTCAACAATGAAGTAATGCAAAATGGAAAATCTAATTAGCACAGGCATATGCTTCTTGAATACCAGTGCCCCAGCTCTGCATGTAGATGAAGAATACATTGATAGCTTATAAAAGAACTGCCATCTACAGCTTTGTAGTCTAGCATTATGATTTTGCAAAAAGATGAATTTCCTTCATTTACAGGTGATGAAAATTTTAGACGTTACATGGGTTTAAAAAAAGTTTTATATAAAACTTAAGCAAATGTATATCATTTAGAAATAAGTTTTAACAGTGAGAAAGCTTTAGGAAGGCTAGAACAAGATTGAGATTACCAGTTTTGAAGCAAGTAGAGCAACTAGAAAAAATCATAGAAAAACAACTGCATAAGGAAAATCAAATATATTTGTTTAATCTATATACAATGACACTTTATATATTTGAGTTCAAATTTTGTGAGGCATACAGAAGACATTCTGTAATTTGACAACACACTAATATCTTTGTAAAGTATCTGACAGTGTAAGTGGATCTTAGAAGGCTTTTTTTTTTTTTTTAAGTCTATAACGAGCATACTGCAAAATTAAGAGTTGCATAAACCTAAGCTAGTCTGTAGGCTCATAGCATCTCAATGCAAAGACATGTATATTGAATTTCATGAGGAGCTTCATGTTCAAATTCATGACTGTCAGGGAGAGCAATCTAAGCCCTTTCAGCTTTTGTTTTGCTAGTCCAAAGATGCCTTCAGCTTTCTTTCATAAGGCATGTATCCATTCTTTATACCAGCTTTTGTTTTCCTGGGCAAAGTTAGCAGAGAATGGTACATACAGTATTTAAGGTCCAATAGCATCAATACTTCCTCACATATGTGAGAATACTTTGAGCAACACTGCTAAAAATAAAATTTAAAAATTGCCAATATGATAATTGTAAGTCCTGCAATCTGTCAATGGTGCAGGGTCTATATTCCTCACAATGAAAACATGCAAAAAACTTATTCTCTAAACAGACTATGTCCAGATGAGATGGTCAAAAACGCAAAAAGAAATCAGACCAACCAGCCACCATCAGAGAAAATCAGCTCATTAGAGGTCAATGAACATAGATTTGCTCCTTCCTCTCCGAAGACAAGTCCCAAGGAAATTCCTTGATTTCTTGGTAACTCCCCACGCTCAGTTACACTGCTCTAAAAAGAAGTGGGAAATATTCCCTGGATTCCTTTACTAGTCATATGAAACATGTAAGTCTATAACCTCATGGCAACAGGTAGAAAGATGCAAGGTTTCTCACTGGAATTTACAGAACATAGGAAAATAAATACAAGGATTTAACCTTTTCTGTTTTGTTGTCTGTAAAGGTCACTATCAGTAATAATGTGTACTACCTACAGCTTTAACAATAACTTAGCATATGACTCCCTTTTAAATTTAGGCAAGTAGAATATATTGTTTATGATTTTATCAGCAATATGGAAAAGATTACACTTCTGTAAAAGCCAAAAGTTTCCAGTATGGGTTTTTTCATTTGGTTCTTTATTTGATTTCAAAATTTTTAAAGTGCTTTGAGTGTATGAAATTCAAATGCAGTATAATTGGGGCTATGAACTAATTTCAGAAGAGAGCCTTGCTCATTATAAGATATAAACCCTTCTTTCTTTTCTTTATGTAAGTTGAAATGACAGATATGTACCATTTTCCCCTGCTTTGCAGTTTTTACATGCATTTAGGATCCCGTATAACAAAGTACACAGACTCTGACTCCAGAGTCTGTTCCCACAGTTCCTAATGCCCGTTTAAATTTAAGGCAAAATTTTAGTGGCTAAATAGCACACAGCTGCTCGCTCACCCTCCTACTGCCCATTGGGATCGGGGAGAGAATTGGAAGGGTAAAAGTAAGAAAGCTTGTGGGTTGAGATAAGAACAGTTTAATGACTGAACAAAAAAATAAAATATTATTATAATAATAATAATAAATTGTAATTAAAAGGAACATGGCAAAAAATAGAGAGAAAAAAACCCAAGAAAAACAAGTGATGCAACTACTCACCACCCATTAACAAATGCCCAGTCAGTCCCTGAGCAGCAATCATGGAGTGGAATTGAGAGCCATCTCGGAACGATCCTGAGCAGCAAACTCAGAACAGCGATTTCCAGATTTCTGCGCACTGGCCAACCTCCACTAACATACTGAGCATGACTCCATCCCAGACAAAACCAGGTCAACATACTAAACAACAACAAGTCGTAACAATCCAACTTACAGTTCGCTCTTTCCATTCTTACTGTCATGGACATAATCATTAACTTTGCTAGGGTTATGTAATGGTTGAACAATCTGTCCCCAAGAGTCTTAAACAGTAACCAAAAGTTGAAAAAAAAAAAAGTAAGCCAGCAAAAGTAAGTCTTAAATACGCAGCATTCCATGAACATTCCCCAAACATGGCTGCCTCACTAGAGAAAGTTCTAATGTGTGTTTAGTTTAGAACTAGAAAAATACCAGATATTGTGGGGAGTTTCTGCACATACAAATATCAGCTGTGTTTCAAGAAACCTCATATGTCGGAAGACACTGAAAATAGTAGAAAATCTGCTATACTTTGTAGGAA
Source organism: Tetrax tetrax (assembly GCA_009806455.1). Taxonomy (NCBI): domain Eukaryota; kingdom Metazoa; phylum Chordata; class Aves; order Otidiformes; family Otididae; genus Tetrax; species Tetrax tetrax. The sequence goes on along the minus strand of WHYT01012804.1, from coordinate 125,607 downwards.
GGAAGAGGAAATCTGGTAGCAAGAGGCCTGGGAATAAAAGAACAGCGTCAAGGGACATCAAGCCCTCCTTACTCAGCTGATGAAGAACTCCTGACACTACAGCAAAACCACATGTAGAACTCAGCAAACAAATCTTACATAAAACAAAAAAGAAAGAATTATCCTCTCGTTAGCTGTATAAAAGATAAACAGGCCTAAGTTTCTCCAGACATGTCTTATCTTTCAACTCACGATTTCCGGAAGGAAGAAGAAAGATAGGGTTGGGCTTTTTCTTTTGTTTGTTTGTTTTGTTTTTGTTTTTGTTTTTTTCTCTTTCTGTTGTGGCATCTGCAGATACCAGAAAGCTAGCTGATGCACAGAGGGACTCCAGAGAAAATGTTCAGCAAGTTCTTAGGAAATAAGGCCATTTTTCCATGCACGTACACAAACAGTAGGTCAAACATACCCAGACGAACCATGTTGCATCCAGTATGCACACATTATGTAGCCTGAAAAATCTCAGAAGGAACCATTGGATTTCCTGTAAAAAGTTGATTTGTCTGAATATATTTGTTTACTAGGTAGTGTGGTATTTATAGTCACCGCGTCTCAGATAATTAGGAAAATTGACATTGCTACTTTCAAATGTGCTTTTAATTTATTCTAAAAACAAGAGAAAATCAGCTAAGAGACAAAAGAGATGTCTAAATCAACAGCAGGAGGGCGGCTGGCTGAGTTTGGCTGCACCAGTGCATTGTTTTCACAGGAACCAAGACGAGAAATGAAAGAGCGCCACAGGACAGAGACACTTTCATTCAAATTCATTCTTAGTGAAGTGCAATTAAAGCTTGGAGTTTCTCCAAGGAGCTCTAAATAACAATACATCTTCCTTTTATTCAAATGTTTAAATAGCTTTCAAAGAAAACTTGATGAACATTTTAAATTTTATTTTTGGGTTTAGAGCCCAAAAGAAATGGACATATTCCTCTTTAATCCTAAAAAAAAACCCCAAGGAAAATACATACATTTAAGCAAGATTTGGTTTATCCTAGATTAAAATGACCTAACTTTAGGCACTACATGGAGAAGGCTATGTTAAAAAAGTGTTTTCACCTGATTCTTCCTCTGTAGTCAGTGAAGAAGGAGCCTTGCAACCAGCCTGAGACTTGCCTACTTTTTGGAAGTGTCTGGCTCCTGCCACGAAATACAGAGGGGCTACTCCCAACCCACAGTAAAATCTGACATTAGAACTAAGCTAATCTACTTTCACACCTCTCCTGTTCATCTGACTGCTCCAGTACTTGCCCGGCCCCACAGTGGGCTGGTTCAGGTAACTAAACCTGTAGAAAATGAGTCCTGCCCTCCAAAAAATGAACTACTACTTGTCATCTTTAGCTCCCTGAACCAGCTCATACCACAGCAAGAATGATCGTGTCAAACTTAGATCAAGGCTAACAGTATGCCTAGGAGCACAGCTGGAGGCACAGGAGAGGAAACATGCAAAGGAAAAACCTGTTTAGCAGCTTAATCATGATATGAAACTGGCACCTCCTTAAGTGGTTTGAATGCAAGTCTAAATGATAGACAGTATTCATACATGTGTGTGTGTTGTCTCCACATTTACATTTGTATGTATACATTTACCTCCTAGGTATCTATAAAGTTACCTATCTATAGAGATAGATATCTTCATACAAATATGTTTTTAACTAGACTTTCCAAATCTATGGCACACATAACAGAAACCCTTTCTTCCCATTCTTACATTCCCCAAGGAGACAGTAGTTAATCTTTCTCCTTAAAAGGATGCTTGCCAATTCTTCTGCTTGTGAAAGTAAGTGATCACCAGATCTCAGCTGAATCTTTAATAACTTCCATGAGGTATTTCCTAAAAGACACCCTGTGGGATTCAGCACACCCAATTGGCTGAAACAGCTCTCATGGCATAGACAATAAACAAATTTTAAAAAATATTAAACATACTTTGGACTTTGTTGAGTCCATCCTTCAAGGATCTCAAAGCACTTAGAAAATGTTAAATGAGTAAGACTCCTGAGATCATTAAAGATGTAAACAAACATGCTTGTCAGCGAGGACAATGTCTGCTAATTAATTTATTTCTATTATAATTGATTTATAAACCTCCAAAAATAAAGGTTTGTAGCTGAAAAACTGATATTGACTTAATTTCAGTGTAACCAGCAATAAATTTTGTAATTTATTTGCACAAAAAGTTAAGAATGATTACTGCCTTTTATGTATTATGCTATAGACAGAAATAGCTGAACATAAACAACAAAAAAAATAAATTAATGCCTTGAACAACAATTAATTGTTCCTCAATTAGTTTATATAATGAACGAATCTTGATGCATGCAGCAGATCTTAGTTCAGGTAAACATGTATCTAAAACTTACATATTTGATAATTGGCTGAAAGACAATACATAGTGTACATTTTTATCTCTGGAATCGTCAATTTTCTTTTTGGAATCAATTTGAATAATATTACATAAAAATAATGTCCATTTTAACCTTGTAAGAAAATAGTTATTTCCTGCCATAGTAAGAATTTGAAAGTAAAGAAAAATCAGAATTTTTTTTTTGGCTTTTTGTCTTGGCCACAGAAATAAATCTACACAATTAAATATGTAATGATACCCCCTATAAAATTCTGATATCCAAATACCAAAGGGAACATACATATTATCATATAAAGCGGGAAAATGTTCTACTAACTGCTTTTTCTATTGACGAATTCTAAACAGTTACATTATTTAGATGAATTTTTTGTTCTTAAATGACAATGGAGCAGAGGAACCATAACTGGACATAGCACATGTACCAGGTGTTTTCTAAAGAATAAAAGAGTGTCCCTCTGCCTCAAAGAGTTTATAATCTAAGTAAAACAAACTACAGTATCTGCAGCTACATTTTAGTTATGTTACAAACCATTTTTTCATTAACATTTCATAGGCCTTTGATTTGCATATCAAGCCCTTTCACAAAAAACTAACACACAGACTTCATAACAAGTGTACACTTAAGTGCTAACCTTAAAAAGTTTATATGCTGTGTTCACAGAGTTTTAATACTTACCTGAATTTAAAGACTTATTAAACTTATATTGCAAGGCTTGAGCGTATTTGCACAAATATGGAACAGTTAAACACCTGCTGCAATATTAGTTGCCGTTGGCCTCAGTGGTTATAATCTCTTTGGCTCTCTTCATCATTTGAATCATAAGCTCATGTGATTTTTTAAAATTTATATATGATCAATGAAGATATATAAAAGCTTATGCTATGACATCATTCCTGGAGTTCACGTAAAGGATGATTGCTATAGACATCACGTTCCATAATCCTTATACTCCGCTGCTCCCTAAGACTACAAAAGACCATTATAGTGCTATATATAATAGAGTGTCTTAGGGTTTCTTTGAATTACAGCTGCCTGAAGTATTTCCTAGAACATTCTCTGTGTTGCTATCAAGCCTAAAGCTAGATTTAGTAACTTAGATTAGGGAACAACCCGAAATTATTCCTATATAGTTCTCTTGACATCACTCAGGGCCTCTTGTCACCTTTCTGACACGAGAGAATGGAAAAGGTTTAAGGAAATGCAAAGGTGTCAGAGCTGAAATAGCCCTTAACTTTAAGGATGTCACAGCATAAGAGAAGCGAATGCAGACTCTTTGCTTGTTCTCAAATGGTGCTGGGATCTTGCCTTCACAGAGCATCTCCTAACGCTCGGAAGTGGGAAGGTAAACTTGGCACTCCATGGTCTGGATTTTTCAAGACCTCTGTCTAGAATGGACTTGCTCCTGGTTTACATTCCTGAAATGTCATATCAGCCCTGCTATTACATCAAGCGTCAGGCTATCCCATCTGATCAAAGCACAAAATGTAGCAAGATCAACTACATTAGACAACAAGTCCTCTCCTAATTGTCTCTTTATTCTCTTTATACTTATGACAATCTGGAACAGAAGTTTAAAGTTACAGAAATGTTTTCAGGCTGCAGATTTCTGGATAAAATTTCATGAGTAGCATGGCTTGTACCTGTTTTCTACTCACCCAATTTACTTTTTATAACATGCTACTTTTCACAAAAAAAAAAATATTTCTTTCAAATGTGCAATTCACTCCTTTAAACACTATAAATAGGTTTTTACTCTTATTTTAACCAGAAATGAAAGTAAACAGCATTGCAGCTGCAACAGAGAAGACAGTTCGTAGTTGAAAGGAGAGAGAACACTTACATGGTTTTTCGATTGAGTCTTGCTCACATTTTGCTTAGCTTGTAGTCTTTGCTACGGCCCGTTTAGCTTTGAAAGAGCTCAGCTTCTGATCTCTATGCCATGCTCAGTATACACCTTGATCCTGTATCAGCTCATAGAAGGACCTTTCATCTTACTTACAGAATTTGGGATGAGAGCAGACACAGCTATGTAAAGTACCAAAGACAACTTCCATGTGCTCACACACTGCTAAATGTTGCTTAGCGACACGTAGCTCTTCAGCATAAAGATATGCCAAAATAATTCAAACAGAGCTCACCTTGTATCCTGCTAAAAGGAAGGGCAGGCAGCTCTTCAGGAGCTCAGGGCCCTTCAAACTTTATTTGCAGTTCTCTCTTTTTTCTTTCTTCTCTCCAAGACAGTGTCCATGCTCAAAGTTCACTTGAAAAGATGTTCTTCATCTACCATTCATCTAAAAAAAAAAAAAAAAAAAAAAAAAAAAAAAAATCTACCTCAAACACTTTTGCTATTGAAATTTGCTTGTGAGAAAGGAACAACATGAATAAATCTCAAACTGCCTCCTGTAAGACCATTTCCAACTAATATAAGACTTAAAGTAAGTATTCCCGTACTAGAAAGAAATCTAACATAGTCACAGTTCATACACTAACACTCTGGTCCACTTTCTTGTCAGACTGGTAGAAAAGCTTCAAATGGACTAACACAAGGTGCTTGAATTTTGGGTTATGTCTTCACGTAGGAGCACATGTTGACTCATGACTTTAAGAAGAAAGTTAAATTTCTGTGATAGTATGTCCTCACGTGACCATACATGGGCAGGACACGCTGCAGTTATGTTGTAGACAACCCACTTGCAGGGAATACAGGGTACTTTTGCTTTCAGGACTCAGACTATGAGTACTGTTTTTGCTTGAACTTCTCATTAGCACTACCACCATTGTGCCCCATTGCTCCACATGTATTTTTGGCAATCTGCTCTCTATAGTGACATGATAACATGGTAGGGTCTCAACCAGATTTTAAGGTACTCTGCAAATTAAGTCATCTTTAAATAAGAAATGTATAAATAATTTTAGTCTTTAAAATACAATATCCAGCTTGTCAGGTTTCCAGATCTGTTCTGAAAACCGTATCTGTGTGTCAGTAAAAGATATTAGTCTAATGACATATTAATGTGGCATCCATGGGAGACACTCAATTACAATGTTTCATACAGCTTGCTTCCTCTCTTGCTGTGTGTGGCTAATGAACAAGGACAGCAACTTTCAGAGAAAGAGGAGAGAAGATTATCATTTTCCAAATCTGGCCCTCAGCAATTGTGGTCATCTGTGAAATTACTTTTTCTGTAAGCAGAAAATTCTCCCTTTGGATATTTAACAGAAGAGCAATGGAAAATAGAAAATACTTCCTTTGTGAATCAGGATAACAGTATTTAAAATTAAATCATTAATAAAGGATCAATGATATATAGAGGCCCAACTTCATTCCAGAAAGCATGAATACTTTATTGACTGTTAGATTTTTAAAAGAATCCTGGCTGTACTTTGCACATTATTCACAAAACTTTTTGCTCTGTAATTTGGGTTATTGCTATACAGAAATTGGAGAACAAATCTGAAGGGTTTAAGGGTGTAATACAATGCAGGCTCCTTCAAGCTACCTGCTCAGAGCTACTCAGGTTAGCCCTGGCTGAAAATTGTTACCCTGTTGTTAAGTGACCTGTGGAGGCAGTTATTGTCAATCCATCTCAGGTCTCAGCAGATAAAAGTCTGAAGGAGAACACAACTATTGGTGGGAACCCCCTCCGGTCTCCTATTTGCCCTACGAAAAGAAGGCTGAGATCAGCAAAGAGCTGGGACTGCCACTCTGACAGGTAATATAAGTTACTACTTTCTGATGTTTTGCCTGATTCATGGAAGAAAAATATATAATTCTGTAATATTTTTGTTACATTAAGCAGGCCAGTAAACCACTGGGCTATCTAGAAAATCTACCCATCCTGTTACTTGTAAGTGCATATTATGCAATTAGTACTTCATATGACACTTTTTCACACATTGGTGGAAAAGGGATATGGTTTTACATTTGCAATGTCATCATCTGAAGGTCAGGTCTGGACTTTTTTGCTAATAGGATATTGGGTAACAGCAAACAAAGCAGTAGCCTCTAAAAATAAATCAACTGGTGTGGAGCCGTGTATAAATCAACCAAACACATATTGACCTTACTTCACCTCATTCTAAGAGCAGGAATAAAGGTGAAATCCATAGCAGTTTGTTCATCTCAGTAAGTAATGCTCTGTTCTTGCCATAACCACTTTCACCATTTTCAGCTCTTGTTGGCTACAGTGGAAGCCAGTTGAGGCTGGAACAGAAGACATACGAGGCATTTTGTTGGTATGTGGGCAGTAATGCAACAAAAGAAGAGCTTTTTTTTCCATTGCCATATATGTCTATTTTCTCTCCTAAACAGACCATCCATCCCATAAGTCAAACGGTGTAAACAATTTTTTTGACCACAAAAAATTTATCATACCTCAATCAAAAAGAAACTCCAATGTGCCAACTACTATCTCAGTTGAATGTGCCTTTTTTAAAAACTTTATTTTAGCTGTGTGAATCTGGTAAAAATACCCATATATTCAAACAACCCGACTGATGGAGGGAGCTACGATATTGCTGTTACAGGTCCAGGAAAGGTCCTTGCTGTTATAGGCCCACCTGGACAAGAATAATTACACACACAAGTAGGAGGGATGCTCCTCTGGCAATGCAGAATTGCTCTGCGGTCAGCCACCTCACCACAGCACAGCTATTCTACATAAGCCATTTTTAAAGGTCTACAAATTAAACTTAAAGAAAGCTTACAGGGTAATTACTGAAGAGAAAGAGGACACAAAGGGAGGGAGGAAGGAATCTTTCTAAACGCATGTAAACTCCTTAGGGGGCTAATCTTCAGAGAAGGAAGGCATCAGAAATCAAATTTGATGAGTAATTTTCTCAGTCCAGACAGCACTGAAATATCATCTGACACAGATATCCAGTTTAACCCCCACTTACATTTAATAGTTAGATAATCATGGATCATAAGTTTAGTTTTAATAACAACCACAGCAGACACTTTATTAGCAGATTTTGCAGGCTACAGGGTTGTCATTTGTCATTATAGTGATTTTCTGGTTTAAATATTGCATTAATTTGTTTTGTGTCCCACTCCCCCTTCTCCCCTGCCCCCCCCAATTAATGAATTTAGAGCTATCTCAGTATTCTGTCTTCATTCTGATTCTCTAGTACTATGAGTAGCTGCTTTGGCTATTTAGGAGTTTTCTCGCCTGAGCAAATCTTCTGACACATACAGCTACTAACTTACAGGGCTTCTAAGGATCACCATGTGTAATATCCTCTTCGGGGCAATTAAAGAATTGCTCATATTTATTCTGTTTTCTTAGGCCTTCTGCAATCAAGACAAATTTGCTGGCGAATGTCCTGATCGATAATTAGAGCATGGAGCAAAAAATACCACCTACCCACAAACTGCCCACACTGTTCAGTATACACATTGCACCACCAGCTCTGAAAAATGAGGATACATTGCCCTAAACCGAGGCTGATACACAGACCTTTTCTAGAGCAGGCACGAGACGTAAAATACACATTCCACCTGGCTTTTCTTGCATCCCCCATGGCTTTATTGTCCTGATAAAGCATTACATGAGACGGAGGGCCTTTCTTGACCCTACACATCAAAGTCACAGGTGCTGTAGTGTGTATAAGCTGGCAGACCCTATACAGCATGGAATTTTGTTTAAGCCAAAATTGTGCAGTTTGACCAGAAGTGGTTGTGGTCAATATGGGCATAGCAATGAAGAGGCCCATGATATTTAAGATGTGAAATGAGGTTTTAGATAAATCACTTAACTTTTTTTTGTGGCTCTGTTTTCTGAGTAGCAGCATTTGTAAAGCATTTTAAAGTATATCAACAAAATGGCTGATGTATATGTTTATTACCATTGTACCAGCAGCTGCTAGGCATTGAGTGGGAAAATTAGAAAGCTACTCCAAATACACACTTAAAAAATAAATACTTACTTCTTTTGAAATTTCTGCTCAAGCTCAGCATCAGCCCTGTACTGTAACCTTATTTTTCTCAATCTGAAGCTGTCTGAGAGCACAGGCAACTGGTTAAATTTAACTTGAATTTTAAGCAGAATTACATTAGTGTGTTTTCCAGCTGTTTGTTCCCTTTAGAAAAGTACTGTGGGTGGATGCTTTATCAGGAAGAGAGTGAAGTAGGCTGTTCCATACCAAGAACCAATTTGAGGGATGTTCCAGTATAGCATCAGTAGCATTTTATCATTTTCTGGAATCCAAGATTTTGGTAAATGATTTTGTAAAGTAACTGTTAAAATTAATGCACAACAATATTTCAGAAGTTAATGGTGAGTACAGAGTGTTAGAGTGCACTCTAATTTTTATTGTTACTTTGCAAATATTCTTACCAAAGACCTGACAGTGAAAAACAGGTACTGATTGTAAAGTAGAACCTGTTCTAGTACCTTCTCTGATCACAAAACAAATGTTAAGCTGGCTGGCTCCCTGATGCAGCAACAATGTTAGAAAATTAAATATCTATATCGAGGAGTCCACTCTTTCACATAACCATGTAACTGTGGAGGAGAGCTGGTACCTGGAAGGGATATTATTAGCTTCTCTTATTTCTATTACTGCAGCCTAAAAAAGATCTTGTGGTTCTTTCATCCTTTCAGCACACCATTCACAGGGCTCCTTTGTGCATGTGCACGGTCTGCTAGATAAAAAAAAAAATCTCCCCTTTAAAGGAATCTTCACATAGCAAGGTTGAGGAATTCCCATTCTTTCACTTAGTTATATTGTTAGTCAGGTATCCTAGTCAAGAATGAGGCTAGAAAATTAGTGCTCACATCATGCTTATTTTACTCACTGTCAGAGTTAAAATTTGGCATTTCCATGGTCGTAACAATCAACTGTCTGAAGGACAGCTTCTACTTTGCAAAAAGACCATGTCTTCAAGCTACAGCGGTTATACCAAATTTAAAAGCGAAATCAGCAAAGCAGTTTGGCAAGGCTGTCTCCTAACAATTTGGTTCAAACTCAGAATTCAGACAGCAACTCATTAGTGTTTTGTTTTCTACAATCCTGGAACTGATTTTACATTTCAAAAAACAAATCACTAAAAGATTCCCTTACAAAAATATATGCTCTGAATATTTGGGAAAAAAAAATAAAAATCTTCATTTAAAATGCCTTTTTACCAAATTTTCATGACCTTCAGTTCATAATTTGCTTGTGGTTGCATTTGTTCCAGTGAAAACTACACATTCGAATATTTATTAAAAGCTAACTTGAAAGAGTCACAAACCATTTGAACATTACATATAAGTAATATTTTAAATGTTTTAAAATTCTAATGTAACTGTTAAACAGATTAGGATCTTATTTGTTCTACATCCTTTAGCACTTTTGCCAGGAGAATGTATTTTTCTCATGTTCCAGAAAAGACTCATGAATTTTTTTTTAATCTGGTCACAGAGAAGCCAATAGTACCAAGTTAATTGTTTCTACTAGTCTTCCTATTCCTTTAGCCTAAGTTCACAGACATTGTAAAACTGCTGTTTTACAAATGCATGAAAACTAAGTCAGCTAACTGAAAAGTTATCTGTTTCACAGCTCTTGCTCAAATTAAATGGAGGTTATGTCCATACACAGACAGTAGGTGCTGATCTGGGCCCTTAGGCAGAGATTGAAAACAATCCCTTAACTGCATACATGTGTGTTTTACACTAATCTCTGTGTTTGGGCAAAAAGCATATATTGAATAATATGTTTGCTCAGAAAAATCCAGAGATGGGTTCTTGCTACTTGATTTGAGTATTACTATTTTGGTTGCCTGTAACATTCTCACTACCAGAGAACAGCACAGCCACGGGATGTCTTCTCCAGACAAACCCAAAATTGTGGACAGGCAATGGTAAGGGGAAGACAAAAGCCTTGAAAAACTCTGATTTTTTTGTCCACTGGCTAGTTACTGATCCAATCAAAAAGCAGACATAGGAGACAGCAGTTGTGCAAAACCTGATCAATGTGGCAGTAGACCTCTCAGCTCTGTCTTGGAGTAGTGCGGTTCTAACAGCTAAGCAGTTGTCTATCAGTACAGCTTCAGCACTGTAGTTTTGCTTCATTTTTATACTTGAATGGTAGCAACTTTTTTTTTTATTTTATTTTTTGACAGAGAGAAATTTTAATTATGAAAGCTTGAACCTCTCACCAGATTGGGAATCCAGATGAGGAGACTTCTAATACTCTTACCCAGGCATTTGAGAACAAAACAAGATAACAAATTTGTCTTGTGAAGCTTCTGTCTTCAGAAATCTTCCAAAAAGAGGCTTCACCTTTAGATTATCCCTGCTGAAAGGAGATGTCTGTAATTGCTTCTTCACATTTTATATCTGCACTTTGGAAGGACCACGTGCCTTTTCCAAACCAATTTTTCAGGATTAAGATGACAGTAGCTGTAAATTTATTCAGTAAACAAACCACCTCCTTTTTCAAGCACTAAGAATAAAACCATTAGTGTACCTGCTTAAATCTAGCTCATTTCAAAGCATTTCCAACATACACAGGAAACAACAGCAACCTCTGCTACATTAATCATCTCATTTCTTGGAAGATATCCTGCTTTGGAATGCATCTCCTTTGGCATTCTCTGAGTGTACTGTACTTTCTTGTGTCTCTAAAGGGAGTAGTTCAGAGATGATGAAACATAGTTTTCACTTCTATAGAGCAAAATCTTTATAATGCTTTCCACTACTGTACAGCAGTTCCTGCAAGAATAATTCAGAATAGCTTTGGGATTTTTCCCCTCCACGCTGGATGACTATATGAGCCCTGTAGTTATGTTGGGGGCCAACTGGCTACTGATACCTGCTAGGACAGGACACAAATGAAGATACATACAAATTAATGGGTTTGGTAGCAAATCTCTGATTCATAACAAGGAGAACACTCGGTCCTGTTGTGCTGAGGGACATGTACTTAGTTTCTCCACCTACTTATCTACACTCTATTCCCTGCTGGCTTGATGGTGTATACACCAATTGGGGATCTAGTTCTTGGCACCTGCCTATATCACTAACTGTTGCCTCTACAGCACAAAGAGACTCAAGAGATCAGCATGTAGCGTATCAAATGCTGATTTGAAATTACGTAACAGGCTTACTTGCTGAACTAGACAGAATTAGAATGTGACTTGGGTGCCCAAAGCACAGGGACTAAGAATGCTTCCAATTTAACTTCTCTAAAGTTAGAAAGGGCACAAAGGGTTATACATTAGCCATATTCCTTTAATTAGGGTCTCCTTAAGGTTGAGGCAGACATATCTTCACTAGTACTTCATAATACTCATTTTGGCTGCTTTCTAATTTGGAGTGCAGTTGGTAACAGTTGCAAGGACAGTAACAGTGGACGGAACATGTGTCAGCTGCTTTCCTCAAGCCAGCCCTGGATTCTGATAATAAATTTAAAACACATCTATATTCTTACATAACTTCATAGAATCATAGAGCAGTTTGGGTTGGAAGGGACCTTTAGAGGTCATCTTGTCCAACCCCCCTGCAAGAAGCAGGGACACCTTTAATCAGATGAGGTTGCTCAGAGCCTAAACCTTGAATGTTTCCAGGGGTGGGTATCCACCACCTCTCTGGGCAACCTGTGCCAGTGTTTCACCATCCTCAGTATAAAAAATGTCTTCCTTATATCAAGTCTAAATCTACGCTCTTTTAGTTTAAAACCATTACCCCTTGTCCTGTTGCAACAGGCCCTACAGAAGAGTTGTTCCCTGTCTTTCCTGTAGGCCCCCTTTAGGTACTGGAAGGCCGCTATCAGGTCTCCCTGGAGCCTCCTCTTCTCCAGGCTGAACAGCCCCAACTCTCTCAGCCTGTCCTCACAGGAGATGTGCTCCAGCCCTCTTATAGTCTTCATGGCCCTCCTCTGGACTCACTCCAACAAGTCCATATCCTTCTTCTGTCACAGACTCCAGAGCTGGGTGCAGTACTCCAATTGGAGTCTCAGGAGAGCAGAGTAGAGGGGCAGAATCACTTCCCTCGACCTGCTGGCCACACTCCTCTTCGTGCAGCCCAGGATGCAGTTGGCTTTCTGGGCTGCAGGTGCACACTGCCGGCTCATATTGAGCTTCTCATCCACCAGTGCCATCAAGTCCTTCTCCTCAGGGCTGCTCTCAGTCCATTCTCAGCCCAGTCTGTATTTGTGCTTGGGATTGCCCCAACCCATGTACAGGACCTTGCAATTGGCCTTGTTGAACTTCAAGAGATTTGCAGGGGCCTATCTCTCCAGCCTGTGAAGGTCCCTCTAGAGGGTGTCCCTTCCCTCCAGTGCATCAAGCGCACTACGCAGCTTGGTATCCTCAGTGAACTTGCTGAGGGTGCACTCTATGCCACTGTCCATGTCACCGACAAAGATGTTAGACAGCATCAATCCTAATACCGACCCAGAGGAATGGTACTTTTCACCAATCTCCACTTGGATATAGAGCTGTTGACCACAACTCTCTGAATGTGGCCATCCAGCCAGTTCCTTATCCATTGAGTGGTCCATCCATCAAATCCATGCCTCTTCAGTTTAGAGACAAGGATTTTGTGCAGGATAGCGTCAAATGCTTTGCAAAAGTCCAGGTAGATGATGTCAGTTGCTCTTCTCTTATCCACCAATGCTGTAACCCTGTTGGAGAAGGGCACCAAATCTGTCAGGCCACCATGATTTGCCCTTAGTGAAGCCATGTTGCCTGTCATGAATCATTTTCCATGTGCCCTTGCATAATTTCCAGGAGGGTCCGCTTCATGAACTTGCCAGGCACAAAGGTGAGACTGACTGGCCTGTAGTTCCCCAGGTCTTCCTTATTTCCCTTTTAAAAAATTGGGGTTGTTTTTCTCCTTTTCCAGTCAGTGGGAACCTCACTGAACTGCCACAGCTTCTCAAATATGATGGATAGTGGCTTGGCAACTTCAACCACCAGTTCCCTCAGGACCTGCAGATGCATCTCATCAAATCCCATGGAGTTCTGCACCTTCAGGTTCCTTAGATGGTCTTGAATCCAATCTTGTGCTACAGTGGGCAGTTATTCATTCTCCCAGTCCCCATCTTTGCCTTCTACGGACTTGGGTAGAGCAGTTGCTGGTGTAGACGGAGACGAAGCCTTGCCTGTGAAGATGCTGATACTTGTTTACTATCTTATTATCCCAATAGTTAGAAAAGAAGATGTCAAAGAAATAATTAATAGTTCCCAAAATCTCATAATTATAATCTACTTCTACTTCTCAAATTACTCCTCTGTCTGCTGATGCAAGCATCTGCAGGTCAAATAGCTGTCAGAAAATAGCTAATTATATCCTTTCCCATGAGGAAGAAAATCTTTAAATTTAATTAAAAGATCTTAACTCCAGTCCTGTACATTAAGGTCATCTTCCCATTGAATTTTCTTCCGTGACTTACAATGATAGGCTTAACATTCATATTAGCAGCAGCTCTCATGCGTGGGTCTGTTTTTTGACCAGCATTGGTTGAAGGATAATTTGATCAAATGATTCTCTTTCTCACCACCACATCTTGCTATTTCACTTTGACAAAAAAAAGCTAATAAACAATCTGAACTTTAAAGTTCATTTCTGCAACTTGTGCCAGTATGTCTCACACTCCATGTAGCAAAAATCTTACTCACAACATTTGGTTTGACATATTAATCAACATAGTGGCAAAGGTCCCAGGAAAATCAGAAAAGAAGAGTAAAAATGTTAAGCAAAATGCTCAGCTAGAGCTGGTTTGGGCATGTAGCACAGGCTGGGCTAAATAGGTTATGAAACAAACATACTCCTCCTACTCCTTCTCACGTTTTCAAAGGAAGAAAAAATAAATATTCTTAGTATCTCCATAAAGTTAGAATAAACTATCCTATAATATGTAGTTTTTGCTTTGGTGTAATTGTGCATTAATTACTAAAATTAGGTTTAACTCTACTGATTCTTTGCTGAGAAGATCAGGATATTAGTGAAAAATAAGTATTTAAGATGGTTCTGTAATAAGCACACTTACTGTAATACCTGGATTATGAAAGCTAAAAGGGAATAATTTTCCTGCAGTTCACTGTAATGATTTCAAAGTGGCCATATTATTGTGATAGAGCAGTTTCACCCCGTATTCTTAACTACCAAATTTCTCTTTCTTAGGGCTGTTAGAGATAGATTGCCATAAGTTCTTTTACATTGTTCAGAATTGACAGGTAGAATTATATAATTGATAATAATAGTACAGATGCAATTTTGTCCTATCACCTGTTTTGCTCTTCAGATTTATGCTGACCCAGACTAAAGCAGATACTTCAGAAGCAGAGATAACAGAATGTTTCCATTCAAACTTCTTTATGGACAAGAAAACCTTCATGATAACTCTATTCTGTAAGAAGTTTCACAATTGAAAAAAGAAAAACTTGGTTTAAGAAGCTAGATTTTTTAAAATATAAAACAATGAAAGAAAACAATCCTTCTTGAAAATTTCCTTCAGGAAATACTGCTTTCTAACCAGATGCACTTAAAAGGAAGCAACGGAAACATAAAGGAAATCATCTTCCTCGCTAAGGATAGCAGATTCTACAGCCAGGATGACCTGTTTTGAAAAAAAGCTGCCTTACTTGCCACCATCTGAACCACTCATTAGTTTCCTGGGCATGTGTGTAGAAAGACTTGCTTCTGCAAGGCGCTGAGTCACAAAAAGGACTAAACATAGAGAACTAAACACCTGTAATCCCAACTGGTCCAAAGCAGTTTGCTTTCAAGCAAGTTAGAAGGTCATCTTCCTTCTGCTCTTGAGGATCAGTAAAAACCTTTTTTTGTTACAACAAAAGGGGACAGAGACTTCTGTCAAACAAGCACTGGAGTCCTGAGTCTACTGACGTTCTTTCTGGTGACAGGTAGGAAGAATTCAACTATGTATGGTCCAACAGTGCACCTCAAACTTCTACTTCTGAACTACTTTGTAGAGAAAGCTCGGGGATGTGATATTTTATCTTCACCTTAAAGGCAAAATGGCACAGCATAGTGGAAACGTTCACAAGCAGTGGAAAGAATGCTGAAAGAATAAAGGCAACCATAGTAAAAAGACAGATTTTTCTCTAGATGGAGAGAATACAGTGTGATTAATAATTGAAAGAAAGAAGGCAGCTCCCCACCTTCCATAACTCACAGGATAGACACTTAGATCAAAGTCACTCCTGGTGTAACACTGAAATAACACTGGGGATAAAGTTCGACCATAAATCTCAATATCATAGCCTGTTACGATTATGACTAATTTATTCTAAATTGAAGACAAGGGGTTATAAAAACAAATTTATTGCCACCATATTTATTATAATTAATTTTCTCCACGGCAAAGAAATAGTGATTTGGAAAAAAATGACCTTTTTGGAAGTGCCTTATTTAATGACCCATTGTTGCATTATGGTGCCTGGCTGCATTCAGCATTTACACAGTGAGAGCAGAGTTCTTATACTCAGTGAAGGGATGATTTCACCAGTTACAGCAAGTCTGGATGATTCCCAAAAGGTTTTTTCTTTCTTTTAAATACCCATTTTGCCCACATACAGATGGGATTGGACATTTCTGATGTAAAAGCAAGAATTACATACAAACCTGCTTGCTTATGTTTAAGTAAATGAGTGAAGTAATATTTGTTTTTTTCAGCAAGTGTGTGGCTGCACCAAACCAACCTGGCAGAGGAACACCAGTTCCCCTACTAAGCCCCTCTGCTCTCAGGCTCTGAATAATCCCTGTATTCAAATAAAGGGTGATTATTGCTGAGCCTTACTGGCATCTGT
Organism: Tetrax tetrax; assembly: GCA_009806455.1. Taxonomy (NCBI): domain Eukaryota; kingdom Metazoa; phylum Chordata; class Aves; order Otidiformes; family Otididae; genus Tetrax; species Tetrax tetrax. Next base: position 109,446 of record WHYT01012804.1, on the reverse strand, counting down.
ACAAGCTCTGCCCCTGATAGAAAAGAAAAGTTAATATCTCGCAGTGCTTGGGTGAGCAAAGGAAGATAAAGTTACAGAATTTTTGTGGATTGCTTCTTTTATTTTCCAACAACCTTGACTCCCTTTCTTCCTTCTGCTGCTCAAAAGCAGACTCTTCTTCAAGGGACTCGTGCTTTCTGATGATGATAAGACAGACTAAAATAACTGAGAAACATCTTAAAAATAACCTTCAGACTAGTAGCTCCTTTCTTACAACAGGTAGGATTGTGCTAAAGCTAATAGCTCTGGTAAAATATAATGAGATACTGATGTATTGAAATAATAAATTGAGATATTTCTTATAACTATACATAAATGGCTATAATTTTTTAAGCAGATAAAATTATACTAAACAGGTGGATTTGCTTGTAGTATTTCCTTCCTACAATCTATGTATTTTTTCTTCTAAAATGGTAATAATTTCTGGGATGTAAATGTAATTTAATTCGGTTGCACAATTCTAGTGTTTGCAGACACTGTCAAAGAGGTAGCTCACTGTAATTACTTCCTCAATCATTCCCCATGAATTAAGCACTCCAGGCAATGCTAAAACTCCACTTAATCATTGAAAAGAATATAAATTTTAAAACAAGATTGTATTAGACTGCCATCTTTATAACTAATTTCCCAGTAGTTCCATTTCCTACTAAATTTCAAATCGTGCTTACGTAAAGAAACTCAAAAATATCAGGGTTTTATATGAAGCAGAATAGAAATGTTGGACTTTAAGAGTTTTAATAAAAACTGCTTCTGAATAAAATTGTGCCAGTCTCCTCGCTACAAATTTTTGCAGTGGAGAAAACAAGGTTAATGGATTACAGTAGAAGTGACAGTAAGCAACCAAAATGGCTAGGGAATGGATAGATCTGAAAAATGTCAAAAGCCAGCAAACATAAAACAATTCAGATTTGATGATCACTGTCTCAAAGTAACACCTAAACCTCTGACCCTTCCTCTTTCAACTGCAAGCATTCATCCAGTGCCTGATGTTAGACTACATCACAATCTAAATGCTACAAACCAAGTCTGTGGAACCCTAACTTCAAATAGACAGATGCCAAACCACAATTTTCTACATCTCTGAAGTGTTAGTTTGTTAGCAAGTAAGATCCTAGATGTCCCAAGAAAATAGTTTGAGCCAATTGAGCTCACTTCCACAATAAATCACTGGCCTCAGTAAACAACAAAGATTAATCTTCACTGCTTTTAAATAAATAATCAACAGCAAAAATCATCATAGTTTTTTGGTCTGAACTTCATGTCACAGATATGACTTCCATTCAAAATAGTATTGTACCGCAGTATTTCCAGTTTCTTTCCTTGCCTTGAACTTAATAACATACATTCAGGAAAGAAATAAACACCAAACAGAACTCAAAGAAATAAAAAAAAAAAGGAACAAATAGTTCCCAGCCATTTTTCCTGTTGTGACCATAATATACAGTTTAAGCAAATATATCTAACATCATTGGCTATGCTTAAATGTTAGGAAATATCAAAAAGTTTGTTGAAAGTTCTAAAAAATAAGGATAGGAAAAATCCACACTGCAGGTGGAAATCTTGTTCTAATCTAGGTAAGAAAGAAATATTTGCTGTGCATACAGATTTGTGAGTCAGGAACCAGACTGCAAGACAGTTCTATTTTCTGAGTTCTATTTTCCACCTAGTTTGAAGCCAATTAATTTCCAGTTCAATTCTGCTGTTAATTAGGGCTGTTCAGAGTCCAAGTTTTCCAAGATACAGATTGCCAGTAACCATGTGATCATGCAAACGAGCCTCTGCTATTAATGCTGCTAGTTAGGTTGAAACAAAAATAACCACAGTTTGTAAGTTTACATTTTTAATATGGTCTTGGTAGAAACAATTGGAAGCAGATAAAGTGAAATAATCTGGGCTTTGAATGGCAGGGCAGTGCCAGTTTTCCTACCTATAGTAACTGAGAATCTGTTTTTATCAAAGTTATCAGAAACCATTTTCTTTTCCAGTGAGTTGATGATGTAAACAATTAATTCGTCTCTCCTGAAGGTAGGTCTTTGGTGTTCTATGAAAAGGAAATCAGGATCCAAAGTTTCATGTTTCTTATCAAGCTACTTTTCAAGAAAGAAAACAAAGGAAATAGGGAATTGCAACTCTAAATAAGAATAAAAATATTTATATTTGGAGACAGAAACAATCAGCTACATATTATTATCCTCAAAAGTACTGCATTAGAGCAGGAAAATAACCTTTTTTTTTTTTTTTTTTTTCTTCAAAGAATGATGGGCTTACCTACAGATCACCAAGAGCTAGCCCTGGATATTCTGTGGTGTCTAATAGTACGCACTGGCTGTTAACAATTAATTACAATTTTGTGTGAGCATAAATCAGAGTTTGATTGCTATACTATGGAAATGAAGTACTAAGTTCTATGTCCTGTGGAAACATACATCATTCAGAGTTTATGAGAACCAAGTGTTTGGATTTTTTTCCCTGTCTTTCCTGAATAAAATGCCTTATGGTTAGATATAAGCTAGTTGTTACCAACTATCCTTCCTTCATTCATCTGATCTCACTCTATTGCCATCGGGCTTCCTTATGTTTTTATTGCATTTGAATTCAAACAGTGACAGGTGAATGCTAACCATATGGACTACAGAGAGGGCTATACTGAATATTCAGAGTATTTAATTTACTCTGTATTTACTTGTTAGTCAAGGTGACACTGCTTTTAAAGTCAATATGTTAAAGAGTAATTTCATATACTCTTCCTATCGTATTATCCCTTGACATTTCAAAAATGTTTTTCCCTTCCCTACTGCCATATTAAAAAACTAACTGAATAAATTCCAAGTAGGGACAGTTGTTCAAACAAATGGGAGAAAATTCAAATATTAGACATTATGGAACATCCCTGGGGAGGGTAAAAAACATAAATAATTTGCAAAACCTGACAAATAATTTGCCACTGGATGACGCTATGTTGAGATATCTTCCACAACAGTGTCTGTTACAAACATAACGTTGAAGTCAACGTGTCCTTTTTTTTCATTAAAAGCATCCAGGGCTTTAAAATGTTTTTACTATTTGAACTCTATAGTTGACAATATTCTGGGGAACATAACTTTTCTACTCTAAGGTAATAGCTTAATTTTTCTAGTTAGAATGTGAAAAGAAAAACTACTGTGAACATATCTTTCAGAAGTCACCATAGTTATTATGATCATTAAAAAAAAAAAAAAAAAAAAAAAAAAAAAAAAAAAAAAAGCACACCTCCAAATGCAAAGCCTAACAGCTACTATGTGTGTAACTGCCCTGCTTTACACAAAACCTGCTGCTGTGTCAGGACTCTGACCATCAGAATGAGAGAGGATCAGAAGCTGCCTGCTGAGCTCTTACACAAGGCTCCTCTCCTCTTGGCATCCTCCATTTCGGAAAGTTAATAAAAGAAACCCACTTATTATTTGGCAGTAATTAGTCCTTAAAAGTGCTTTGCAAATACAGCTAATTGATTAAGTAGCCTGTGCAATAGCATCAAAACACTAGTTTTAATTAGCATCCTTAAAACCTGCAGTTCATAAGAGTAAAAGTAATATTTTTCATCAGCCAGGTGTACAAAGAGGGAGAGGAAGGGAGAAAAAAAAGGTACAGACTCACTTCTCAGTGAGCCTTCTATGCTAACTCTATAGCCTTTTCCATCATCCTGTGCAAGGTTTTTATTTCATACTAAAAATCCTTTTGTTTTTCCTAAAATAATTTACTCATATTAACAAAAAAAAAAAAAAGAGAGACATTCTTAATCTTGGTTCCAAATCTTAATCTCACAACTCCCCTACCTTTATTTCAGAGGGATTCAATGTCTCTGAAAGCTATGCCTGCAGGTGACACCTGCCCTACCCAGGGATCTGGCATCACCAATCATCTGCAGAAAGATCCCACAACATCTGCAGACAGTTATTCTGTTTTCCAGCTCAGGTCATCACTTTCTCTGTGTGCATCTAATCAAACAGTAGAGTCTTTCCTGTCTTGAACTCTCAGATACCCGTGTTTGGGATTGCCAACATAGCCAATGATATTTCACACCAAAGGGGGCGTGGATTTTACTGTGGTCTCATTATGTAAGCCTGTTCCACATTTAAAGTTCTAGGCATGAAAGAAGGTTTGTTAACTCTGCATCAGTGTGACTTTATCACACAGAGCAGCAGTGACCCCCTACCTCATGCTCAGCACCTTACAACACCTTAGTCAACAACAGGGCTCACTCTGGTCTCAGTGTCCCAACACTGGAGAGGGGAGAAGACAGAGAGACTCGGTTGGATTTTTCTATCCGGAGGATACCTCCCATCAGAAGACACACATGCAGCCTACACATCAAAGGAGATTGTTTTGACTCCGCAGTCCAGGAAGTCCTATGAAAGCTTGTGTTCAGCTGTGTATTTCTTTGTGTGTTGTAAAGGCAAAGTACATAGGCTGCTGCTAACACAGAATAATCTCTTCCAGTACAGAAATGGGAGCAACAGCAAAGGATAAACAGCACAAGGATGTCTTTAGGCTAAACTTGTACTGCCCTGATCCATGGCTAGTTGTGTATTTGCCTGTCCATCTGGTGTACATTAGAGCAAACATGAAGCTCTACTACTGACTACGACACTTCTGCTCCCTATGCCTGTAAACAGACATGCTTGGTACTGGTTAGTCAAAGTGTGTTGGAAGTGTCCTGAACAGACACAGCACAACCCAAAAGATCTAATGGATCTCAGAAACACTTTGTTTGCTCAGTAAAACTTGCCTTGCCTACTGAGAGTGCCCCACAATGTGCAAATTAAAATGGAGATGGGCATGAGAGCTGGCACTTGGTGATGAAAATTTGAACATCGGCACCATTGTTTTTTTTTTTTTTTTCCTATTACACTTTATAGAGAAGGCATCTAATAAATAAATGTATTTTTCTATTTTCACTTTTTACACTAGTATTTGGAAGAACACTGAAGTCATTAATTCAGCACAATTCCTTTTGAAGGCAATAGTGTCCTTTTTACTTTTCCTTATCGGCAAAAAGTAAAATACTAACCTACTGTGTACACTTCTCTAGAATGAAGTCTTGCACATATTCCTCTTGAGATTTACAGTGTATACATGAAGAGTTAGAAATGGTAATAGAGAAAATGTGCCTATATTTTCCTATACAGATTTAAATCTTTCCTTTAGAGACATTTAAATCCTAGTAAATTGCCTCTTGCATATGAAGCTTTCTTTTTAAATCTTAAACAAATTCCACTGCTTCTCTATTACATAATGAAATAGCCAATCATGCTGAGGAGGTAATGTTAAGCTTGCCTGAGCTTGCAGCAATGGTTGAGAACATTTCATACTTCAGAAATGCCATAAAATCCTTCATCACAAAAATTCAATTTTTTTTTATAATCCCCAAGAGTCTCTAGGCTATATCTAACATTAAACCCCTAAAACAAAAAACCAAGCCCAGACATGTTCACCTCCCATTCTAGTCTCCACCCTCATTTAGCTCTTTAAAAACAAATATTTTTTTTTCTTCATTTTTTTTTGTTTGAAATCTATCCCAGTGGGAAATACATACAGGCACACAAAATATGAAATTCATCCCTTTCTTTTCTGCAAATTGATATCTAGTCCCAGTTTTGCCTAGGAAATAATTAATAGAGGATCAAGCTTTGTCTTCTAGGTTGTCTAAAAAAGAGCCTTTTCAAAAGACAGCAGTCTATTTTTTAAACAAAATAAATTAAGTAAGAATAGGTTATTCTATGTGTGATATTCACTCTGAACAGCCACCACTGAAGTTCCTAAGGTGTCATAATTTATTTCAGATGCATTCAGTTTAATTGGCTTACAATAGCTTTTCCTGTCACACAGCACTCCATTCTGACAAGCACTGCATATTGCACTTGCTGCAATATTCCTGCTATGAGAGCCCATGCTCAACACCTAGCAACATGAGGTATTTAAAAGATGTGTAGATGTGGCACTTAAGGACATGGTTTAATGGTGGACTTGGTAATGTTAGGTTTACAGTTGAACTTGATCTTAAAAGTCGTTTACAACCTAAATGATTTTATGATTCTATGTTTGTTTTAGTCTATGCAATCATAAAACACAGAAAGTAAATAAATTAATATGAAGAATAGCATCAACTCCAAAGACTTGAACACAGTAAAATATTTGAGACTTGCACTTAGATAAATAAAATGTGAGTTTGAAAGAAGTTCATTTAACGTTACATCCACAGCTGCCATTCTTTGACGTTCCAGTTGCCTGCAGTCCATGCAGTTCTCACTTGTGAAGGAATGGAGAAAATAAAGCAGTATTTAGACACTGATGGTGTTAATCTGAAAAATGAGGCTGCCCATTGGCAGTGGAAATAAACACTTCCAGTGGAGCAGAGATCATTCAGTGAATGAGTTTGTTTCTGAGAAGGATTGTACATGAGGCATCCTAAGTCTACTGCTTCTGCCTTTGTTCAGGGAAAAACAAACAAACAAACAAAAACAAACAAAAAAAAACCAACCCCACCACCCTCCTTAGCTAAAAAGTTTTTAAAATACCAACTATTTATCACATCTACTTTCTGGCCTCTACCCTTTTTCTCTTTGCACCATATCTTCCTACTTAATGTTCCTTTATCCTTCTTTATTTTCCTACAATGTATATACTAGTAGCAGTTGTCATGAGACTTCTCCAGATAAGAAACTGGCCAAATGATTTTCACTCAAGAAGGAACAGACTTTTATCTTAATTCATTCAGAATAATGGTCAGTAATATTGTAAATACACATAAATGGTTCCTATGTCCACAGAGACTAAAATTATGTTATAAACCAAAGCTGAATACAATGCTATTTATAGCAGTAGTTAAATTATAATTATTGAGATTTATATTGTATCTCTCAGCAAAGAGAATGTGCTCAACAGCAACAGAATGTCAGTTATCAGACATTTCTCAGAGGAGTTCAGATTCACTATTTGTTGTTTTTAAGTCTGGAGAGGTTATCTTGTTAAAGAAAGAACCCTCCCTGAAAAAAGGGAAAATGCTTTTGCATTCTGAATACCTTCAGCTCTGAATTAACATGAGCCAATAGTCGCTTGTCCAATTCCTCTCCAAAGCCAAAGTGTACTGTGAGGTCAACTGAAAACTGGCTGAATGACCAGGCCAGGGGCTTGTGATCAGTTGGTCAAAGGCCAGCTGGAAGCAAGACGCCTCCAGCTGGAAACAAGGGGTCAATGCTAACATGTTCATGAATGACCTGGACAATGGGGCACAGTGCACGCTCAGCAAGTTTGCAACAGGATTCTGGCTGCACTCAGAAGAGTAGTGCCAGCAGGTCAAGGGAGGTGATCTTTTCTCTCTACTTGGCACTGGTGAGGCATCATCTGGAGTACTGCATCCAGTTCTGGGCTCTCCAGGATGATTTTGCACACTATTTCCTCTCAGTCATAACAATCATAAGGTCACATTTATTAGTTGAATTTAGGAGACTTTAATTCCCCTCCAAAACCCTCAAACAATCATAACAACATAACAGGTCTATAAGAGATCCTCAAAAAAAGCCCCAACTGCTTACAAAATATGGCTGAACTCTAGTTCTCTGAGATCTCCATCAGACACATCACAGTAAATTATCAGTTCAGTGGTTCTGCTACTGTTAAGCTTCCTGCCTTGCTTTGTGTTTTTTATTTTTCCCTATTCAACCCACTCTGCTTTTCCCAAATTTCCAGCCAAAGTCTAGTTCCAGTAAAACATCTCCCTACCCACCAGTGAAACAGAACTTGCCTAGAGCTGAGGTCTTCCTTGCACATAAACTGTGCCTTTGCCATCACACAGCCACATGAACAAGGCAGGCAGGCACCAGGAATGTCTCAGAAGCAGAACTGATCATGTTCTTGCACTATGCATTTACATTTTGTCAGCCTGTGTGCATGCGCGTCACTCTCAGCTGCAACAGAACAGCAACACCAGCAAAAAGAAGACTGGCAAGAGGTGGCATCAACCAGCTGCTAACCACGAATCTTGATTATCAGATGTCAGATGTAGGAAGGCCATGAATAAATGACGTGCAGTAGATGTCAATTTTCACTTGAAATCATCCAGTATTTTAAAATACTTAACATATGCATGGTGCCGATGATGGGATTGCATATTTTATGTTCACAGGATCCTTCTCAAGTACTCAATGCTTCCTTTCTGAAGAAAGATGAATACTGTGTCTGGAAAAGGAGAAGAGATGAAATGTGCTGTCTGAAAGGGGCATATCCTAGCAACTGGCCTTGGCGTTGCTGGTCTACCTGGCTGAATACAATAGCTCACTCCAGTGTTCATCAGTGCTGACGTCATGTTTAAGCAAAAGTGACTTACTGTCTCTGGGGTCCGGTAATTGGATTTGGAGCCTTTAACCTCCTGGTCACAGGGTCAGATCCAACTCCAGTTCATAGTCTGAAAAATCATTAGTATCACAGATCTGTTTGGTGGCATATATGAAATGAACATGTGGCTTCAGCCCAGCTGAGAGTGGGAATAAGTCCCTCGTTGACCCTTTCAGTAGAAAAGTAGGGGATCAAATGACTAAGGAACACAAGTTAGCTTTTACACAAAAAGGCCGTCTCTCTGGTCAGAGTTGAGATAATTTATCTGGTGAGTTTTACTGCTGTTTGCTCTGTACTAGTCTTTACGCATACAAGATTTCAAGCTTGAGGTCTACATATTCCAGAACCTTTAGGACTCCTACGTTTATTTTGGATAAAAGAAAAAAAAAAGAAAGCAAGCTACATCTGACTTTCCTTTAAAAATTTGTTCAGCTCAGCTGCGTTCAACTCCCGTTTTTCAGAAACCTCAGCAAGCCAGAGGTGGTCAGCAGCATTATAGACTGGACCCAGTTATGATGCCTACATTTGAAGGTGGCATGAAATTGGACTACTGAAAATGTCACCAGAGCAGAATCCTCAGCCTCTTATGAGATCTTTGGCTTATAGAAAGCAGAACATCCATTTAAAGAAGAAAAAAAAAAAAAAAAAAAAAAAAAAAAAAAAAAAA
>WHYT01012804.1:54479-100350 GCA_009806455.1 Tetrax tetrax | reverse complement strand
CCCTGTAAAAAAAAAAAAAAAAAAAAAAAAAAAAAAAAGAGAGGTGACTGTATAAACATTGATCTAACAGTTTCAAACTCTTACATTCGAGTACTATTTAATACTCTTACGCTCACGTAGTTCTCAACCTATGCTAGATTCTCCTGCTATGACTGTGGCACATACTGACAACACTTACCAAGAGGGAAGGAAAGCGTGGGCAGCTGATGAACCTGGCTCTCTCTTGTCACTGATAATAGCTTTCACTGTGAAATGTTTACAATAAACACTAAACCCACATAACTTGGGTTTCTTTTAGTAGATTTTAAAGACAGTCCACTTCCCAAAAAGTAAGGTGCGTAAGCTTTTCAAAACACATACTAAATTCAAACCTTCGGTCCTCAGCACTTAAAAAAAAACAAAATAAAAAAAAAAACCAAAACCCATAAATGAAAATCTTAAATGTCACCATACTTTTGTGGCCTTTTGAAAACCAAAGTTCAAAGAACATGGAGAGAAAGACAGAGGGATTAAAATAAAATAAAATGAAATAGATGCAGAGGCAAATAAAATAGATGCAGAGGCAAGGTTTCAAAAGATTTACAAAGCACTAAAAATTATTTGCCTTTTGTTTTACAAATAATTCACTGAATCCCAAATGTAGACAAAACATTTGCGGAATCCCAAATCCTGTTCACATGCATCATAATACTTGTTTTGTGTGAAATTTTTATAATCAGCTTTGACTTTATTTGTATTGAGTTTGTTTCTCATAAAGCATCTGTTCTTCTGTTTCTTTTTACAAGACTGGCACTCTCCTAGTGTAACTGGCTGGACTGATGTTTATTGGACTGGGCTTCACACAGAGCACCTGTGAGCAATATATGGTGTGTGTGACTTTCCACCAATTTTAATTGTTTTTGGCATGTTTTTCCTGACATATACTGCAACTTGACCTTTGCAAATATTCATTTCATTTTGATGCTTATGAAATGAAGTAGATTAATATTCCAGATGAATGAAGTCCTTTGTTTAGTCACAGAAACAGATACAGAAAAGGTAGTAGCAGCACAGAGCTTTTTCGACCACAGTTTCCTAGGAACCTTGAGAAAGTAGGTGGTATAACCACAGAGTAATGTAAACGCCTTTAAAGCATAAACCCCATGGGGGTAGAAAGTAGACTAAATGAAAAATATAAGAATATTTTTTAAAATTATCCCTATCTCAGTTTTTAGGAAACACATTCTCATGATACCTACTTTTTTTTTTTTCCTACTCAATCTTATAGCATTGTTGTAGATGCTATTATGGAACACTTATCACTTCTAGTATATAGTAAGACTTCATTTTTTTTTTTTTTTAAAAGAGTATAGTAATTTTTGCAAAGCCTTGTGATTTGGGCTAATTAGTTATTCTTACTTCTTCCGAGGTAAAACTGAGTTTTCCACAAGACTCAGAATGGGGGCTAGGAATAGACAAGGGATTTGAAGCCAACAGTTCTTGAGTCCTGTTCTCATGGAAAACAAATAGACAACATTGCCTTATAAATGGCAAAAGTTATGCAACAGCACTACTTCAGAATTAGTGGAGAGGAAGAATTTCCTTAAGGAATTATGTACATCATGTCAGGTATATTAATCCTATTAACTCTTAAACTTTCAAGATTGTTCTATATATAGTGTGTCACTAACAATGAGAATAGATAAAAATTTCAATATCAGAGAGCTGGGTGTTGTCAGCTAAAAACATTCCAGTTCTTGGCTGTGACGATTTTACATACCTGTGACTTCAAATTATTGAAGCTGGACAGATTTTAGTTGCATGAAAATAATGATACTTTGAGGTTTTCACAGTATTTTCAATTCTTATCTTCTCTAAATGGTAATTGAGCTTTGGACTCCTCATTAATTAGCGGGAGGATACTGGAAGACACTAATTAAAAGCTGTACAAATCTCCTCAACTTGTAATTTGACCAATAATGTATTATTTATTAAATATCATCACTACTTGGTACAGCACTAAAATAGGTCCAGATTTTGTAATAACAATGACAATGTGCTGACGTAGTGCTTTCTAACAGACAGTGCTAATGAGGTTTGGCAGGGATCACTTTCCTCTGAGGTTGGGAGGCTACCAGCCACAAGCCTGCGTTAAAGATTTCACCACTTAAACTTCCCAAAAGGAAACAATATAAAGGAAAATGGGATGAGACTGCAAAGCGCTTCTGGTAAATGAAAGAGTTATGAGAAATCATGTCACACCATTCTTCAAAATCCTATGGTTACTTTATATCAACATTAAGGCCACTTTATAATGCCACAGCATCTAGAGATGCCTTAGATTAAAAAGTCTTGTGTAGTTTGCAGTAATTATTATATCTATATATTTGTCCCCATTTTAAAACTATAAAATAAATTGAAAAATATTAATATCAGCTTTAAAATAGTAACAGAATTAGGCCCAGGACTATGACCTTTTCTTTCTACACAGCTATATTCACTAAAATGGGATCTATTGGTTTCATTCCCCAGCACAGCATTCAGACAACCCTTCAAGCAGAATTATTGCTTCTATTAAAATGTGTACCATCGTAAACTCTTCCCGTTTTCTCAGCTTAATATGAAACAATTGAGAGTTATATCAATACATTAGAAAAGAATTATCATTATCAGCATCCTCAGAACTTCTGTTTAATGTAACTATCTCTTTCTTCAAACTAAAGATGTCACAGGAGGTACTAGTCCTTCTTGAACAATTACGTAATCTAAGCTGTGTATAGTGCACATTTCTTGTCAAAGTGGTCAATAACTCCTGGCTGAGTAAAAGCATTCCTTTCAATTAATACAAGTTTCTAAGCAAACTTACACATACAACAAAAAATACAACAGACTTGGATACTAAAGCCACCTGCTTTCAACAGTTTATTATAAAAACCCGATTTACTACACCTACTACACTAACATATTCTCTGAAACCTACAGTGGTGAATGTGTGGGACAAATTTCCCCCCTCACTAAAGCAGACAGAAGGGTATCGTTTATACGTGTGTATCCACAGAGATGCAGTTCCTGTCTAATGGCAACAGCTTCATAAAATTGGTAAGATGAGGAATTCAGGGCCAAAAAAAATGTGGACAACTAAGTGGGTCTCCAGAGATGCTGCTGATCCCCAGCTCCTGAAGTAGCCCACACTTCAGAAGCTTCTCATCTGAAGAACACAGTGTGAGACACCATTGATACTGGATTCCCATCAATCCTTGCATCCCAGAAGTCTTGTTCACATAATGCTGGGCTCCTAATTTTTCCACAAGACAGCTTTCATAGGCTGAAAGGAAACCTTGGAGCCTTCTAATAAAGCCTTGTGACATCCACACACATTTGTAGCCACACCAAGAGAAAAAGTTTGTAGGTGGCATTGGGGTGGTTCATTTTCAGTTACGAACACTGGCCCAAAATTGAGAAAATTCTTTAGTTTTTGCACTGAGCCCGTGTGAATTGCGCATACTAGTGATATATCATCTATGTAGATACGTGCACAGATAGAACAAATATATCCACATGTGTGGGAATGGCAGTGTGAAAAAGAAAATAACTAACCCTGCCCAATTGAACTTTCATTGTATTTAGCAAGGGACATTTTCATCTGATATATGTGTGAAAGGTTGGATAGAAAGTTAGCACTATTAGATTTTATACTTTTCTAGAGACGCTGTCATGAGGGCCTAATCTCTTTGTTTCTCTTCTCCTCTCTTCAAGGGAAAAAAAAATAGATATTTAGAGTTTGGTTGAATTTGTGTGCTGGGGGACTTGGTTCTTTGGTATAAATGTGATCCACCCCCACCTCTCCCCTCCTGATTCTTTTTTCTGTTCTGTACTTTTTCCAATTAGGGACCCCAGTGACTGAAGCAAGCACCAAATTACCAGCCTGAGGCTAAACTATAACAGCAGCAAAATTCCAATTTTAAAAATCTGATTGAAGAATGTGGGCTTTGTCTACATAGCAGTGTGTGTGTGAAATAGGAAGGTTTTCTTCTTTCCTCCCTTGGCCTTGTGAGAAAACAGAGAACCCACTGAAAATACAGAAGTGAGATTATTTAAGCTGATAGAAAAACTCACAAAAGAAGAAACTATGAGTATGTATAAACGCAGCAGTACCTCTGAGTCAAATTCCCTATGATGAGATATAAAAGGTCACATTTCCAGAGAGCCCCCTCTGTGTATGTGCAGTGGCAATGTGTCTGCTGCTACCATGAGTGCGCACAATATCTGCGTGCAAGGACTGAGGGGATGCTGCACCTGCGGTCTTTCACACTCTGCTCCTTTCACATTACAGGCCTCTACTTAGGCTTTTTCAGCAGCCTTCTGTCATTAAAGGGTCACTAGCTTTCCATTTTATCTTATGGGATCCCAGGTGGCATGTTCCATTAATTTGATCTCTCTCTGTATGAAACTCTGGCATCTCACTTTGTTATATGGTGTTAATGAAGTGAAATCAACTGTCTATGACTAGAAGCTCATCCAGAAATTCAGAATAATACTTCCAAATAGGTACACTATCTGCGCAAATATACACAAAATCAGGCAGCAAGGACCTGCAACATCCTTCTGAAAGGCCTATAACCAGCCACCTCTGCCCAAGTTTAGAAAAGAGCATCTCCGTCACACACACGCTACAGAAGCCGTTGCCTCAGCTCTATGGTCCTGCTAAATGCTTCACTTCTCTAAGTGCTAACAACCCAAAACCTGCTGCACAGTTCACCTTGGCAAGAGAGTTTCATGCCTTGCTGCTCTTCTGAACCTAGCCTTTTATGCTGTATTAACAGATCTGTCCCAGAGATTGGTGATCGGTATTTCTTGGTGAATATTGACTGATATTGCCTGTAGACAGGTGAGCTCTGGGACTTGTGCTGAGAAATAAATGCTCCTCAAAGAACTAGTTTGGGTTGTATGATGTCAGAAAGATAGTAGCAGCATAGGAGACAAGAAATTCAGCTCTTCCTCTCTTTGTCTCTCCAAACTTCCGTACTCCATGTTAATGTATGTAGTGTGTATTACACTTCTTTTCATTAAGTATCACATTCAAACACTGTCATCATCTCATCTGCAGTTTCTCTCAAGGACACTGGTATCATCCCCAGTTACTTCCTTCTCTTTGATTGTTTCACTGGTTGTCAGCTCGCCTTTCCTAACACCACTCCTGTATTTAACTTCGTGCTGTCAGCCAAAAGAGCAGATATACCAAGGAAAATACACTGTGCCACAGACACAGTACAGACATCTCCTCTGCGCGACACACAGTGGCTATGTACAAACCTAATTCTAAGTGCATAAAATAGCGTATTTCTCTCTCTTCTGCCAACATGTCCTTATAAGCTTATATTTTTACAAGTACACATGGATTCACTAAGGGACCAAGACCTACTCATTTGCACTGTTTTCTGCAGCAGACAGTGACTCCAGCTGCCCTGTATCCCGAGTGTAGCTGAATTACAGCTGGTTGCAGGGCTGGTTTTTTAAAAGGTGGTTCAAAACTTTGCTTTAGTCCTCATCACCAGGCGAAATAGTGCTCAAGGCTTATATGCCATTTCAAAATATCTCTTGTTAGGGATGTTTGAGCTCGTTTAAACAAATGTTAAAATCCACTGGGAGGCTGTGAGTTTGAAAGCTGGATTTCTGAGGAAACTGTCCTTGGTTTGAGCTCCACTTGGAAGAGATTACTGGGAAAGGATCAGAAAAAGTGTAAATAACAAAAGGAAAACAGGTTGTAAAACTGTGTTAGAGAGAAAAGACTGGAGGAAAAATGGCTGTGCAGCTAGTCTCATACCTTACACAAAGACTACCAGGTAAGTTTTATGAAGAACCCAACTAGCTGAGCACAATTATGGTCTTAAAAACATGCAATTCAGAGTCAAAAGCTGGGTTTGGAGTTGTTGTTTTCTCTCCAAACTGAAATTTCTGAAAAAGATGTAAAGTTCCAGAAAGAGATAGAAATAGGGGAACTTGCTTACATGATTTGTGACTGCCGAGCAAATACCCCTTTGACAGTCTTCTTTTCGGGTCTTTCCTGCTATCACAGAGTGCTGTTTAACAGAAGCTTTAAATGATCTTGAAACTTAAATACCTTTCTCAAGAAGAACAATTTCGAGATTTATAACATTTAGGTAAGATAATCCAAACCAGTGCTTACTAAATGCCTTTGCAATATGATGGTAATTCTGTCCTAAAATAATTCTGCTTATGGTGTGTCTGTTATAGATGACATTTGGATTACAGAAAGTCATAGCCAGTTGGCTGGATACATGCAGGTACACTATTAATAACATGTAATTGATCATTGACACCATCAGTCAAGAAGTGATCAGTGATATGAACACGACCTTCACGCCATCTGGTGAAGACCTCCTAAAAGGGAATGGCTGTCAGCTTCAGCCTTAAGTCTGATAAAGTACTTTTTTTACACAAATTGTAACCTCAGTCCAAGTATCAGCCCTACAATAACCTTCTCCCATGCCTTGTGCAGAGGGTGGTTTCCCGTAAACTTCCCTTTCATGGCCATTGCCATTACACACACCATTGCTTGCGTTAGCACAAGCCACTCACCCTCCTGGTGCAGAAGACTGCAATTTCATTTCTCACTGCATAGGAGTAGGAACAGCGGCAGACTGGTTAGGGACCCTACAAGATGAGCTAAGCAAGAAGCAACTGTGGAAAACACATTACTATTCAAAAGAGACTTTTACTTGCTTTAATTTAGACATGTACAGAATCCGAAGGCTCCATCACGATAAAGGCAAAATCAATGGAAACTACTTTTTCATTGAAAATGAAACTATTGCTGCTTTAAGAGGTGGATCTTTTTTAACCTTGTCCACTCAGTCCTAGCTAATCTAACAGATCAGCTAAACAACAAGATACAAAGCAGTTCTGCATGGCTTAAAATGTTTCCTATTAGATGGCAGATTGCAGGTTCACGTATAGAATTATTGGGAAGGGCAGGGGGTTATTTCTCTTACTCATGATGTAAATGTAAAGAAGAAAATCCAGTAGGATTTAGGGAGGGGAAGAGAAGGCGAAAAAGCAAGAAGGAGTAATTGGGGTCACATCCACTGAGCACAGAGACATTTCCAGAACAGAGTCCAAGTGAGTCACAGGCAGCATGAGTGAAAAGAGGGGGGCAAGTGATAAAGCAGAACTCATGTGGCCTTTTAAAGCTTTTCTGGCAGAACAAGAAAAGTAATTACATATTGTCTCAGCAAACATCCATGGCACCACCTGGTGTATTCACAGAGAAATCCCAAGAAGGGATTTTTCATCTTAACCTTGATAAATGCTGTGCTGGTACCGACTCCTTTACATTCTACACAGTTTCGAGAAGGTATCAGCCTGGGAGCACTGTTTGAAACATAAGCCCTCTGAGATATGCAAGTGATGGAAGTTAGCTGAAGACTGCTGGGTAATGAGCTCACAGAAGAGGGAACTAAAAAAGGCCTTAGTTCCACAAGACTGCTATGACCCCATGAAGACATAAACATATAAAATCTCCTGGATTGGAAAATAGAGGGTACCTGGAAAATAGAGGGTGACGAAGAATCTCCCTGCTATCTCAGCCAGCACCATCATTCCTAAGGCATCACCGTCCCTTGTCCCTGGCTGTGTGCAGCACAGCTTCCCCCTTGCTTTGCCACCACCTTTACCAAAATTGGCATGCCTTTACCTGCAAGGATTTAACAACCTCCTAAATAGAGTCCAAAATACATTAATTGCTTTTACAGGTAATTGCAGTTCCTGCATTCCTGAAACACCGCTACTACCAAAAGCATTCTTTTGATGGCATGTTCTAGCCTCTGATAACCTACCCCCAAATAAATTTCTATGAGTCCTGAGCTTTTTTTTTCCCTGGGTCCTAGCTCAATCAAACATCTTTTACTATTCTAATTACCCTTACTGGGCATCAGTCTGAGTCCAACCTGCTAGCTGCTCTTTTCTCTTTAATTGGGCATAGATTAAAGATGACAACTCCTGCTTGCTCAGGTCATCAAACAAGTCTGCAACTGGTCTGAAAAGGCTGCTTCGGGTGTAATACCCATGCAGTGATACTTCTTTGGAAAGGACAGATATGATGGTATCAGAGTACTGAAATTAGCACACAGTCCATTTTCCACAGATCACCTATAACCTCACCAATTTAGGAGATGTAGATATGTACATGTCTATACAGTATATATGTAAATTGAGCACTTTACTATAGCAGCACATCTAAGACCTTTTACTATGAGTAAGTCAGATACTACAGGTATTGTTAATGAAGTTTAATAGATTTTGTCATACTTTTGCAGTTCAAAAAAAAAAAATCTAGATTTTAATGCCTTTTATGATGTTATAAAACTTATACTAAACTTACTGCTAATTAAATTTTGTATCCTTATGGTTTATTTCAACTGCAGAAATCACAGCATAATAACGTTTGCAGAGGTAAATCTGGAATGGCAATTTTGACTCCATACATTATACAATCAACAGCAAAGAGCAAATTATCAACACAAGAGTTTTTGTGAACTTACTCATTAAGCAAGACATCAGTTAAAGCTCTGTGTTTTGAACACATGCACACACTTTTTTCCATGATACCAGCAAAGACAAATCTTTTGGACAACTTGGCTATTTCCTTACTCACAAAACCCTTATATCAGAGGTATCCAAATTTAAGCCTCAAAAAGTCGATTGGCATCTGTGTTTGAGAAACAATCATGTGTGCATATGCAAACATACATAAAATATGTATTTCTTTAAATAAGTATTTATTTATGAGCAGATGAATTGGTGAATCAGATCACAGAGATGTTTGCCAGCATTAATATTTTGGCAGGATTCTTAGGCTTGAAAGCAAACAATAGTGCCTTATTAGAACTTCAGCAGACACTGTATTGCAAACATTCGAATCAGACTTTGCACATGTATGAGACTGAAATATCGTGCTGTGTTACAAAACGCAAAATTAGAAAGGAGGTAGTTGAAATGAACTTGCCAGTTTCTGAAGTATAGCATCCATTTTTCATCCTCAAATTTTATTCCAGCTCCCATGCTAAAAAAAAGAAAAAAAAATGGGACACTGGGAAAAGAGATATTATAGAAAGAATAAAAAGAGAATTTTCCTGAGAGATTCCTTAATCGTGTACAAATTGCTGGTGAACAATAAAATACAGTGAAGATTGCTGTAAAAATTAGGTCTTGACCTGAGTTGTTGAAAAATAGTTCAAAGCAAATTGAAAACATATATGGATTTGTGAGGGTTTTTTTTTTCCAAATAATATTTCAAAATAATGAAGACAAAGTCTGTGTCATACCAAAGGCTAACATTAAAATTAATGTTAGCACCTCTATAAAAATAGATAAATCGCTCCACATCTAGAATGTATGATAAGGCCACAAGAAGCTAACACACACCAAAAAAACCTGTTTTCAGCTTAAGTGACATTCAGGTCATCATGATACCTGTCAGCCAAATCAAAGAAGTTCAGAGTTAAGACTGGCATTCTGTGTGTTTTGTGCCTGGGACCTCAGTATAGAAACTATGGGATAAGCTTAGCTGAAAGCTGCATTACACACTCAACCTGATTTCATTAACTCTTTACACTTTCTTTTATAGTTTTACAGATGGCTGAATTATCCACTTACACTACTGTACACCTGCAATTGCTCTCCTAAAATTGCTGAGTATCTCCAGTTTCAATGGATGGAGGCCAGAATTTGATTCACAGAAGTTATTTGGATTATACCTTATTTGCAATGAGCATAAGCAGAATTGCATCCATAGTGTCTGTGCTTCCAACTCATAAGAAAACAAAATCAGTGTTTCTGCTGCATGAACATAGCTACTATTTCAACCAAATAGTTGGATGAATTGATAGTGGGATTTTTTCTTGTTTTTTTTCTTTTTTTTTTCTCTGTCAAGAGCTGTTATTTTAAATGAAACTAGCATTTATTAAAGATGGTAGATTTCATATTTATGGGATCAAAATGGCATTCACATTTAACTCCATCCTATATAAAAGACAGAAAGTAGCAGCAGTGCCCTCCCTGCAGACTGCCCTGAATTAAATTTCATTGTGTGCTAATTCGCTGTATTTTTACACCCACATTAATGTTCATAGTGGGTGAAAAGTAGAAACACATTTTTAATGAGAATTATTTTAATAAATGGTATTCTTTCCAATGGATTTAACCCTGGATCTGCAAAGGTCGAGTGCTGTTGTAATACTTCACTTCATCTAGCAACATCATTTCTGATTCCTGGGTGTATAGCAGACTCAGGCTGACATCTAAGTACTCATTCCACCCATCACTGTGCAGGTGCTTCAGCCCCCAGCATCTCTTTATTTCAGTCATGAAACACTTGTCTACAGAGCAATCACTCATTCTTAGACTGACATTGCTGCATCAAGGAATTTATATTAGGCAATATTGTAATGACATTTCCTAGTCTTGTATTTTATGGGCATTTCTTTTTTGGAATTTGGCAGGTATAGAAGGGACTAAGCTGGGTGGTTAAATTATTAGACTGTCCTCTAAATACTCATCTTTCTAAAATGTCTTAAACAATTTTTTAATCAACACATAAGTAAGCCAGTTTCAATCACTAGCAAATTCCCATGGACACTAGTGACTATCCCTGTACAACAGCTTATTTTCAAAGCTGAATATGCTGGGGGCTAACAGAATAATACTCTAGAAACACACAATCTGCATTTATTTAGTATTTTGCTACATTTCCTGTTTTAATCCAGTTTAACAGTAAAAGACACAAAATAAAGCATCTTGCACATACGTGTCCTAGCTACATCTAGCAGAGCCTGAAATAGCAAGATAGGGCAAAGTTTGCATTGGGAACCAGAGCTACGTATCCTGGGTCAGCGTCAGTCATTGCGATGGCCCGTTGTGTGGCTCAGCATGTTGCTCTTTGTAAGGAATTTAGCCTTTTGCTAACCCTTTCAAAAGAAAACCCCAACATTCCCTTAAAAACAGAATCAGAATACTAATACACCATACAATTGAGAGAGCAAACTGGAGGCTTGTGATTTTATGGAATAAGAAAAGATTTATTGTGATTTATTGCTTGTTATTTCCATCTGCAACTATTAGATACAAAGAGGGTAGACTGTAAATGAAACTGAAGTTATGTCCTTGATTTCAATGGGAAGAGAATGGGGCCAATTATAGTTGAAGATGCCATCACAAATAGCTTTGAAGGATGAAAAAGGGGCTTGAATATGAAACAATTCTGCCCCCCCAAAAATTTATATGGCCAGTAGTTGTCTGTCTATTACACATCACAAGCAAGTCACTTGCGTGTATGCACATGCAGAGATGCATGGGCAAGAGCACACTGCCTCCCATTCTTTGCCTCTACAATGGCAATGGATCTGTTCTTACTCCCCTCTCACACTCATTTTATTTCATCTGCATCTTCCCTGATTTACACTGGACAATACAAGTTGAATTAGGTGCCTTCAGTGCCGCTGATGAACTGATTACTCCAGTAAAAATTGTCTGCTTGCCCCATACCCAAATGAAAAGCAAGATCAAGCTCTCTGTTAGGATAACCAAAATTGGAATAGGAAAGAAGGACTGGGCTCATGGTAAAGCTTTTCAAATAGAAGCCACCTTTAAGTCTATTGAACTCTGTTTCTAAATGCCAGCATCTTATTGTGTGAAAGCAGTCTGCATCCAAAACAAGGGCAGTCAAGTAGAAAACAGGCCTTTTGTAGGTCTTCCCCTGCTGTCCCTCTTGTTCTCTTACACATGTTCTTCTATTACTGAACATCTTTTCTTTGCCTCCCCATGAATTTTTGGGGGTTTTATTCTTGTACTACTCCCTCTCCTTTTCTTCTCTTGTACAATGCCACAGCTGTTTTTGTCCCACTAGTGGCTGTGGCCCTTGTGCCTGAATATTTCTTCTCTCTTCCAGTACAAAGAGTGGTAAGTTTTAACAGGCACAAATAGACTGTTTATTCCCCCTGTTTCTCTCTGCTTTTACAGAACTAGAGGCAGCAGGAAACAAAACAGGGTGCTCTCATCATGTGCATCTTTCCGCCAGCCAGTCCCACAAGATCCTATATGGAGTTTTGATACAGCAATACTGGAAATGCTGCACTAACCGTTGAAGGGAGAGGTACTGCTGCAATAGAGACTTGTCATCTGGTGGCACTTGAAGTGGTTTTTTGGTTGGTATATTCTATTTAACTGGTATGGACCCATCTGGGTTATTTTCATGCATATTTCAGACAATAAATCTAACACAACTTTCTGAGATTAACGTTTGTAAAAATGTGAAGGACTTGGGCTTTTACACAGGGCACCAAAGCTCACGATACTAAATTGAAAACCATAAAGATTGCTGTGAGCATTCTTCACTGAAACTCTCTTTCATTGTAGCTAAGGATCATATCTGTCCTCTATTAATAATTAAGCCGCTACTGAAATTCTGAAGGTGACGATCCAGCAGCAGGCAAGCCAGCATCGGCTGGACAAAGGTATTTGTACCATTACAGTGACAGAGATAAATCATCGTTTGAAATATTAATTTGAAAAGGATCACAGTGCAATAGATTCACACTTACTCAGCCCATATTTTAATAGATTTATCCCAACAGTAACATGTGCCAGAAGGAAAGGGAAAACATAAACCAAGCGATTTTAAAAATAAGTAAGGCTATGATTTTCAATAGTGCCAAAAGGCTTTAAATTCACACATTGCTGCCCTCTCCGCCCTCAGTACTGCTGAGTTCACAGAACTACCTTAGACAAACTTTAAGCATACGATGAATATTTTTAAAAAGTCTACCAGGAATAATGTTTGTTCTGTCAGCTCTTCCTGGATTGTTTTGTGGCATCTACAAATAATGAATGATTAGAGAACAAATAAAAAAATAATTGACTTTAAGGCATAAACAGCTGCACTTAATTCTGGAGGAGTGCCCAGAATAGTTGCTTTGAAATCCCTCTGCTTTTTCCTGATAAATATGTTGCAGAATCATGAAACAAAGCCTGCAAACAAATTATGACTACTTATCTCTCATGTGTCTTTCTCTTTTGCATGCTTTTCTCTGCCCCATTAGTTTGGCATTGTTGCCTAGGTGCAGTACTGTATCATTTATTTTTATGAAGTAATTACAGTTGGAAATAAGTTTTGTAAACTTGATTTACATTCCTCCAAAACCCTCATAAATTCATAACAGTCTAAACATTTCAAATTTAGTTCGGGGCCATAGAAAGCATTTTCTGTCACATAAGTCTCTAATCTGATAACCCAGTTATACCAAATTATATATCCTTTGACAAAAACTTAAGCTGCCCTCGGATTCCTTGCCTCATTTGTTTAGATACTTGAAGTTTTCCTTCAAGTTGCTATGTTGGAAAAATAACTGGTTCTGTCTATTTTTCACAGGCTGTTTTTAAGAGCTAAAAAAGGAGAAAACTTAAGAGCTAATATATTACTGCTGTTCTCTACTGTAAACTTTTACTAAATTGAAATTAGATGATACAAGTAAAGGTCAAAATTGAAATTGAGTCCATAAAAGTCAGTGGATTAATGGCGATCCTGAACTGAATCACCATCTAGCTGATTCACCAGATTAATACAGCCAGTCACCAAATAATGTGGTTATAGAGCACAGTTCTTACTGATGTGCAAATACTCTCCTTCAGAATTTAAGGAGGCATCGTGCATTTAAACCTAAGTCCCAATTACAGAATCCTACTTACAGCAAAGTAATCAGTACAACCAGTTGAATCTTTATGAATAAAAAGTATCCTGTTTTATACCTGAGCCCTCAAAGGACACAAAGTCCTGAAGTTCACACACATTTAGTAGCTGGCTGTTTTGCAATCCCCTGGCACACTGAATTTTGATACAATATCTGTCCTAATCACGTTTATTTTAATGACACTTTCTCTGCTATCAAGATTACCACGTTTTTTTTTTTTTTCTTTTGGGTTTAGGTGTAAGGAAAAAGAAAAATTTTCATGGCAAGCTTGAGGCAACGGGAGGAAAGCAATACACACTGTGCTCACCCATAACACACCAAGTCTCTTCTCACTGAGCAACAAAAAGGTGCTCACACTGCCTTAACCTTGCCATCACAAAGACTTTGGCAAACACAGCAAAGCATATTTACGCATACGCCTGTAAGAGTTTTATTTCAGCAGTTATCATAAAAGGTAGAATCTTCTAAAATGTAATTGTACAGCACTTGGGTAGCCATTCTTATTGTCATGTAAAGGTAGTTAACAAATGTCAGATCAGATAAAAAGCCAGACAAAGAAAACCACTTGGCATTCTTCACTGAGGTTTAGGTCCCACCACAAGCATTTTACAACAGCAAGTAACCTAATGTTGTTTAGACAAAGAACTAGCAAGTCTCTTAATTAAAACCACATTTAGTCAGACTTCATGATTAGAGCATTTGTGTGACAAGAGCAAAGGTCAGCATGGTGACATCAGGATATAAATCATTGCTCTTATACGAACAACACTGATGATAAAGCCAACAGGCTGTGGTAGATACCTTCAGTGTAACTTAGCAAACCTCCTGCAAGGAGGTAAAATGGTACAGTGAAATGAGTAAAATTAGGGTCAAACATCTGCCTTATTTCAAAGTCCATCATTATCAGTGCATTTTTTGTATTCTGTAAAGATTTTTTTGTTGTTGTTCTAAATGCCTTCATATCATAGTATAAACGACACTTAGAATTTAACTGAACTCCTCATATGCTTAAAATTATAAAAATCCTTATACATTTTTCTGGATTAGGGTTTAATGTTCATGGAAGCTCACATGCATGCTAACCATTGAGCATGCAGCAGACATCTTAAGTATAGAGACTTAGTCTAAAACCAGACTGAGTCAAAATCAGAACAAAACTAAACAAAACTAACATCTAAACAGCATAATCTGCTGAATGCAAAAGGATTTGAAAATCAGCCCGTATAATTTCAATATTCTGCAGGCTTTGAACTGTATCTACCCAAAACCCCCAGACGTAAAAAACAACCACAAAAAAAACAACAACAAAAAAAAAAACCCAAAACACCAAACCGAACAAAAAGCCCCAAACCCAACTATCTCTCAAAGCACTTCTCTAGCACATGCTGCAAAAATATTTGGAGCCAGAAGTCCGCTACATCACAGATGGAAGTAGTCAAAATTCTAGACAGAAAGATTTTCCACAAGAGAGTAAATTTTAAAATTTTGGAATTGTGCAAGGATTTGTCATGAATCATATTAGCAAATCACTGGAAAAAAAAATTCATTAATAGAAGTTTAGTCTTCTGATATTTAAATAACAGATAAAGTATTTTATGTATTATGATTACTACTACAGTATTGACTTGTTATTATTACAACACCTTATAACTGAGTGTAGTTTTAAAAGTTGAATCAGACAGTGTTCTTTTGACTTTGCTGAAACATTTTGATATGACTGAATATAATTTCAATTTATCCCAAACAAAAATTTCAGTTTTTACACTACACTGTTTTTCTTTCACTTTTCTGTTCAGAAGAGGAATTCTACTGTCCAACTGCTTTTTGGAGGAGGAGGCGAAATAATGATAAATCCTCTGAAAGCAGGGAAAGAAAGCGATGGGGTTGGAGGGGGTGTACTGTATCAAAATCTTCCAATAATTGTAAATTAATATGGCACAAATTCCTTTTTTTCCTATTTTCTATTTTGCCATCACACTCCATACCATTTTTTTTTTTTATTTTTCACAGTAGCAGTTTCCAGGCTAGGATGCTGTACATGAAGGGAGGTGACATAAAGTACAAGGGAGCAGATGTCAAGGCAATCTGGTTCAATAAATTATACACCTTCTCCCTACAAACCTTGTCTTATCTGAGTAAACCCCCTCAGCGCTACTGCTGGAGGATATGTGCATGCCTGGCACATTCAGTTAAGACAAAGGAAAACTTTAGCCATCTTACCAATAACCCTGACACCCAGTTGAATGGCCACTCCTGACTCCAGCAGTTTGGATCTGAGACATGGAGCTCCGCTCCTTTCAGCGGCAGGGTCCCTCTCCTCTCTTGTTCCCATACAGACACCTTTACCAGCTTCAATTCAGAATGACAATCCCTGCAGCAAGCAGTTTCAGGTGACACGGTGCTACCCCTTTCCAATGAAATAATTCTTGGCTTCTTACAAACTTAATTCCGCTTTGCTTATACCATAGACGTACTTCCAGCATGTATGTGCAACAAGAAGAAAAACTTACTTAAAGGATGTATAGTTGAGAACCACTACACATTTTTGAAATCTTGTTGCACATCATCTTTGACTGAGTTTACCGTCATTAGTTGAAATTTTATGAATACTCTGAACAAAAATACATTTGGAAATAATGCTACCTACAGCTTTTACCTATCTGTGCTGATTGTAAACAGGGTTTTGGTTTGTGACACAGTACAATACAACATAAAATCTTATGAGATATGAGATAACAATCTTACAGTTTTGGCCAACTGAAGAATTATAAGACACTGCAGCTGTGATTTTTCTGAATGGATATTTAAATTTTAATTAAATTCTGAAGACTCTGACAGACAAGAAAAATAGGCTGGTCATTAGCTACGCAAAGAGTCGGGCAAGAATCTAGGTAGCACATAGCATTGCTTTTCCACTGAAAGTGAAAAAAAATTAGGTTAGTTTGCACTTTCTCTGCCTTCCAGACAATATAGCCTACAAGAAAACTGAGGATAATTTCTTTAGAATGTATTATTCATATACAATTGTGATGTATTAAAATAATAATGTTGTTATGGTCAAAGAATCTAAACAAAGAAGGTATGTAAGGAGATTTAATACCTTTTTCAGACCAACATATTTAGAAGAAAACATAGAAGATTTCAGGAACTCAAGATCATCTCCAATGATCTGAGGAACCGTATCCCAAAAAGTCTGGCTGCTTTTCCCCTAACTATATCAGCTGAGTAAATAAAATATATTAACCTTCCTCATAAACCTTGCTTCACTTAAAATAGTGAAAAATTTTGCTCACATGGGTTTATGCTTAGAGATGGAAGTGGTGAGAACAGAGAGAATAAATTAGGTTAAGAGCAGCGAGATTTTTTCAAACAATTTATGCTAATATCCTCCTAACTTCCAGCATGAGCTTCCAGCAAAGCTATATTATTTTCAGTGAAACAAAATTACTCATGTGGAGACTAAGCAAATCCAGTGAATTGCTTTTTTCAAACTGGCTTTGTATTTTATGCCTGTAAAAGATTTCAATTCCCTATTAAGTGAAAATAGCTGATTTAAGAGCACATTGCATAATCTAAGCAGTCCTGTCAATAATACTTATGCAATTATGCAAAATTATTATTTATTCTTGTTAAGTGATGAGGATGTACATAACAGCTCTCTTTGAAGGAAGGAAAGCAGCACAGTACTTTCCTACTTAGCCAAGTACATACTCTGTTCTTCCAAGAATCACCGACGTGTAATTTCAAGTTATTTTAGTTACTGTGAATGCTTCAGTAAGTTATGTTCCTAGGATATCATAGCAAATATTACCCTGGCCTTCCAAGGATATCCAAGGCACTTTCACTGATGGAGTACCTTACAATAAGACCGATTGGATGCTTAATAGGCATGGCTGCCTTGCAACTGCAAAATGTGTGCACTTTCAGTGCTGTGATGTTTGACACATCATACCAGGAAACAATCAACTTTTTAGACATGGAGGAGAAAGGGAAAAGCCTAGTTGTTTACTGTCTACTTTGAGAGACCTTAAAGTGAAAGAAAGACATCAAATTGAATGTTAATAATATTAAGTATTAGATCCTTCAAAGTCCTCTTTACAATTTCTGTGCTACAAATGGAGGTTAATATATAGCATGCAAGTTTAAATCACCCTCAAATACAGAGCAGTGGTGAAGTTTAAGCATTAACACATTTCTGGAAGAACTCTACAACATGGCCAGACTTTGCACTTACAAAAAATATCGTGTATCACTCTCAATAGGAATGATGAAGAAGGAAAGATACATAGCAGCATACATTCTGTATGCTAATACTGTCAGACAATGTATACATGACTTGATTTTAAAGTATGGAGGATTGGCTGGGTAGGGCCAAAACACCATGCTGCTTGACTCTACCAGATATTTATTGAAGGCAGAATCCAGAATGTACATAGAAATATCAGCACTACCTTTCTTCAGTGTCTGTGCATCTGGCTTCATCTGACTGATGTTTAAAAATTCCCATTTTCCCTTCTTTAAGTGGAGAGAATGTATCAGGCCAGCAGTTTACAGTGTTTGCATTAATTAAACAATTTTAAGGAAAAGAGCTTTACTATAAATAGCATTGCCAAAATAATCTGACTCGGTTGTCACACACATAAGGTTGTTCCTATTTATGTTTTTTTTCCAGACATCTTAACTGCTGCCAACTCTTTTTTGTTTTTATTCAGTTTTGAAGTAATACTGATGAAAAGAGGAAAAGAAAAGGGTTGTATTAGATGAACATCAATGACAACATTACTATGTCCTATTAGAAAAGTATTAAATCAGAGGATTTGCAGGCAGTTTAAGTAGGGTAGAACACAGGGGAATTCTAGTTCTCCTGCAGCAAAATCTTGAGGCTTACTAAATGGACTTCAAATCAAGGCCACCTGGCTTGGCCACTCCTGAGCTCCTCTGGAAATCTTCAGTCTTGTCAGTTCAGAAGTCTTCCATTAAATGCCCATCCAGAGCAGCACTTGCCTGTACCTCCTCCAATATATGCAAAAGCAAGTCAGTATTTAAAGACCATCCCTTAATCCAGCATTAACAATATAGCACAAATTTTCACTCACGCTTCTTAACAATCCTCTTGAAAGGACTGCCAGTCCTCCTAATCCAACAGTTAGGCTTGTCAAAACATGGGAACTTTGAACCATAAGTCCTCTATCAGGCACCTGAATGGACTTTTTTGGCTGGGAAGGGCGACCACATCTTTCTAATTGACAAAAAAGGGGGAGGAAGAGAAATCCCACAAACACAAATCATTGAAACTCACACAAGTGAAAAAATTCAAGCTGATCTAGAAGCAAGCACCAAAGGGAGGCACTGACATGAAAGAATCGCCAGAATGAGATCACACTGCATTACAATCTCATTGTAGGCACGATGACTGAATAGCGTGTGCTTGAGCTATGCCTGAAGCTGGATTTGTGTGCAAGAAACTGAAAAGAGCAAAGGCCACAAATCAAGCATTAAATACTG
Organism: Tetrax tetrax; assembly: GCA_009806455.1. Classification (NCBI taxonomy): domain Eukaryota; kingdom Metazoa; phylum Chordata; class Aves; order Otidiformes; family Otididae; genus Tetrax; species Tetrax tetrax. The sequence goes on along the minus strand of WHYT01012804.1, from coordinate 81,103 downwards.
AAAACAAACTTTTTTTTTTTTCCTCTGTCTTTCAAGAACCTCTGAAAATAGCTGGGGAAAAACAAGCTGGGGGCAAAGACAGAAAGAGATTGGAACTGGGCAGAATAGCTCTGAGATGGGTGCGCAGACTGCATACGGGACCATGACATTCTGGTTTGTAGCTGCACAGAGTATTCCTGACAGGCACACAAATAGTGTGTATTATGAATGGTATGGGATGGAAGGGTTTAGAGGCTCTGTCTGGGTCAGGGGACACATGCCCATGAACACCACTGACCCCAGCCTTCATTGCAGCAGAACCCTGCAGTTCCAGCAGTACAGCAGCCTCGCTCAGGTTTATAAAAAGCTCCTGTTGCTAAATGCAGGCTTGCTGGCAGACATCTATATGCACCATTTGCCAAAAGGTGTCTTTTCCTCTTTTAACTTATTCAAACTTCTGTAAATTACCAGCTAAAAATGCCCTGCTTTTCACAGGTTTTAATTAAGATTGCTTTCTCCCTGCAGGAAGAGAAATATTGAAAATAGCCTGAAAAATGAGTCCCCTTGTTGCCAGGTGAGTTTCTCCAAACACACCCAGCCTCGCTAATGAAGTGAAACTCTTATCGTCACTTCAGGTGGTAGCTAATTAGTATATTTTCTTAATTAAAATGCTTTTCCTATTGAGGTTTTCTTCAAGAAGGCCAAGGAGGGCATTTTGTTGCTATGACCACTGAAAATCAAAATGTCCTATTAGACGAAAGGGACATCTGCTCTGGGATTCAAAACCTGCTAGAAACTTGCTGGGAACAACGTGTGCAAGTCTGCAACAGCAACGGAATTGATTCAAATACCAAATAAGAGCTTCAAGACCAAGGGGTTTAAACTACAGAGGGCTAGAACTTCAGCTCATAAACCAACCCACAGAAGAGATGCCATTCCAACTGTGTGTTATGTGTATATTATCAGATACACATCAGTTTGATGCACAGTTTTATATAGGTTCAGGGTGGTTTAATTTCTGCTTAAAAATAATTTTAATTTTACTTTAATTTTTAAAAACTTTCTCTCCATTGCTTTTAACATTTACAGATCTTTAAATAATAAACTGTTCTAAACTTATTTCAATGGATTTGTAATTAGCACATGACTTGAGTTCTCACAAAACCATAGAATAGTTTGGGTTGGAAGGGACCTTTAAAGATCATCTCGTCCAACCCCCCTGCAAGGAGCAGGGACATCTCCAACCAGATCAGGTTGCTCAGAGCCTCATCCAGCCTGGCCTTGAATGTTTCCAGAGATCGGGCATCCACCACCTCTCTGGGTAACCTGTGCCAGTGTTCTACCAACCTCATAAAAAATTTCTTCCTGAAGTCCAGTCTGAATCTGCTTCCTTCTATTTTAAAACCATTACCCCTCAATCCTATCACAACAATCCCTGCTGAAGAGTTTCTCCCCATCTTTCCTATAAGCTCCCTTTAGGTACTGGAAGGCTGCTGTAAGGTCTCCCCGGAGCCTCCTCTTCTCCAGGCTGAACAGCCCCACCTCTCTCAGCCTGTCCTCACAGGAGAGGTGCTCCAGCCCTCTGATCATCTTCATGGCCCTCCTCTGGACTTGCTCCAACAAGTCTATTATTGTCAACAGGTTAACGAGTCTATTAATGTTAACATTGCCACAGGTCTTTAAAAATCCAAATGGTTTGTTTTGGCAGCTGGGGTGTGTGTTGACTAGCCTATTTGGCAGCTCATTTTTCCTGATCACAGTTATTGGTTAGGTCATTTAACAGAATGTATTTAAAGGTTGGGAGAGCTGGGAAGGGGTTTCATTTGAGAGCCGCTGAATTAAGGGCTGAAAGAGCCTGAAAGAGAGTCTGGTATATTTTTACTGCATTCAGCTTCTAGATTTTCAATGACTCTCCCCCCTCCCCATTTCTCCCTGGAATAAATGTGGAAAGAGCTATTCTCAAACTTTCTGCTGAGCACAAAAAATAAAAATATGTGAACTCCAGCATTTTGAATCATTTGTAGGAAGAAATGTAACAGCTTTTCCCCTTTTTCTCGTTTTCCTGTCAATGGTGTTCAGATAACATAGAAACTCAAGTCTTTCAAATGCTTCAGGTTACTTGAAAGTACTTTGAAAGTGTCTCATTCTGCTTTACCAAGTTTGACTCTCCCTCTGACTCCTGCAGAATGGGAAGTAGGAGAATGCCACTCTGCTTCCATCTGTCTCATTGTATCTGAGAGTGCAGAAAGGAGCTGTAACACTGGCAGCTCTCCATCACAGCACTGAGCTGGGGTCACAGCTGTCTTTCACCTATTAAAGATAATTCTAGGCTTTGTCTGCAGTGTGGAGTGTTTCCTTCCCCTTTCTTTTTAGGTGTAATGTATAACCTTGTCAAAGAGCTAAATATACTGCAAGTTCTCACAAGAAACAGAGAACTGTCAGAGACTGAATACTTTCACACTGACTTTATAATAAGTTTCTGGGTTTTTTTTTAATAACAATTTGATGGCTTGCAGAAGCAGTTAATTTTCCCCTCTGGTGCAGTAGCTCAGGGTTGTGAATCAATTTGTTCTTGCACAGACATAGGTGAAATGCTGGCCCTGCTGAAAAATCCTAGTCCAGTGGGAGTCTGTGACTGACATCTCGGGAGAGCAGAAGCTATGACTTCCCCTGAATGTCAAAAGATAAGGGGAATTTGGTCATGGAAGGATTACCGACTACGACAATTTCTAGGGAGAAATTAATAGTTCTGTCATAGAGCAAGATGTGAAATATCCATTAGAAGGCAGTATTTTGGTTTAAAAAGGGACAGTTATTCATTTAAACAAAACATAAACAAAGTTACAACCAGGACCCTGGCATGTCTTTCAACTTCAGTCCTGGCAGAATGACGGTGCTTTTTAGCAAGAGGAATTAAGAGACTTGCGAGCTGAGTCTCCCAGCCTGCCATGCCTGTAGTAACCTGGGAAATAACAAGAGGCCTGAGTGTCAGCTCTTCAGGTTCCCTGTGGCAGAGCTGGGAAGCTCTGCATCACACGAGAGACATGTAGCTTGCAACAACGATACCCCGGTCCTTCCATGATGATGTGCCAAACTGCATTTCTCTTCTTCAAATTAGGGATTACAAATTTGCAATTGAAACATACAGTCAGATGTGTCTCCTGAATCAGCAAGAAATGACTGAAAACAGGCTGTGGCTCTTCAGCACGGGAATGAGCCAACATTGAAGGATATGAGAGGACCTTAAAATCCTGCTCTGCACAGTGAAGGGTGGATAAGAATTGTCTGTTCCAAGTATCTACTCCAGTGCCAGAGCCAGTTGTCAACAAGCAAACCTATTTAGCTTCATGTTCAAAACAAAGGAAAAGATGGGTAGTAGAGAGAAAAAAAGTAATTATTTCAAGTTTTTAAGGTCAATCCTCACATTCCTTTTATGAGGTCACAGCTCACATTTATTATAGAAGTCTTCTATTTCACAAGTTTAGTTTCTTACTCTCCCTCTCTGCTTCATTATCTTCCCATGTAATTTTGCAATACAATCCTGCCACAGCATTCCAAAAAATTTGCAATTGAACTAAATAGTCATACATAAGGCAGTCTCTGCTACTTGTGTGATACATCTGTGCTGTATAACAAGAGTCATCCCTAGAAAAACGTTTTAAAATGCCCATGATAACAGTAGTAAGGAACTGGCTCGCATCTGAATTTATAGCAAAGCATGCAACAGATGAGTGAAGGAGTACATGAGGACACATGCTGAATGACGAGCATGTATATGCTTGGTACCACATGTCGTGTAGAAGCAAACATCTCTCCTAAAGCTCTGTGTTGATCCAAGCCCTGAGCACAGTAGGGGTGTTCCAGTTCAAGCGTAGACCTCATGCTCCCCATCAGTTTTGTGATCCTGCAGGCACTTCTGAGCACCTTGGTACTGTGGCTGCTGTGAGATCTTAGTCACTCAGCCACAGAGAAGCAGCACAGCAGGCAGAGAGAGCCCAGGACATCTAACCTTCATAACCAAAACTGCACACAGAGAAGCACAGGCCTCCAAATAATATGGTCATCACTTGGCTTTATGCATTCCAGATCCTTCTCGTTCGTCAGTGTGCACCTTGTGCAAGAAGTCATGCTAAAGAAGCTGCTACCCAGGTCAGGGCCTCTGGCACTAATCTTCCGTTAATAAATAAGTAATTCCTTACCAGCAGAGGGGTCCTTATTAACAGGAGTTGAAGAAAGATCTAGATCTAGACCCTTCCTAGGAATTCAGCACATACTAGAAACAGAGCCACTGCCTCTCACAGATATTAATCGCACAATACTGCAGTCTGTGCTCATATCGACGTGACCTTGAAAGACTTCAGTGCCATGTCTTTGGCATCCCTGCTAGAAAGGACTTAGCTGGGAAAATTGTTGATCTGCTCTGTTCTGTTCAACACGTACAAAGAGCAGACATAGGCCTGTGTCTGGGTCTAACATCAGATGTGTCCTTGAGTGACCCATCTTCCCTGAGCGACTAGTGACTGTATGTTCCTGCCAATGCAAATGGTTTATCACTATTGAAAAGACTTCTCAGAAGCTGCTTCTCACCACCTCCAAGTCCTCCTCGGGATTTGGCCAGCAGTTCTCTTCTCGGCTTAAGCACGCTACACTGGTTAAAACACTGCACTGATATCGCTTCCCATCTGCTCAGGGGAATCTCCAACCAGTTCCATGTCCCTGCATAATCCGATCTTGGTTTGGATAAGTTATGGGTCTTGTTCGAAAATGTGCTGGTCAGTACATTTACATACATGCCAGGCCTTAAATTGCTATCTTTAAGGAGAGGTTTTTCTCAAGGTGTTCAAAGGGCACTATGGAAAGCTCACTCACTAAGTTCTTTAGGACTATTTGAAAAATTCTATACATAGAGTTAGAAATGAGAAATATTTTTAAAAATTCCAGTGAAAATCAGGTGCAGTAGACCCTCACCTCCAAAACCAGTACACTTAAATGTAGTTGATGCCTTTCTAAATGTCTTAACAGAAATAAATAAAAGTATTATGCAAAAAGACATAAAGGAAGAGCAGAAATATTGCTAATAACTAATAGTGCACATTGGTATAAGAATTGCATGCTATTACCTGGCATTTCTTACATACAGACTAAAGACTACACTATGCAAAAGATGCCCAGAAAGCCATATCAAAATCTAAAATTTCCCTGTTGCAGAGTGTGATTTCAAACTTCACCAGCGAAAGATTTTTTTCTAGAGGAACTCCAAGGAGTACACTAGTGTGCTTTGATTTTAACATGATCAATGTTTGGAATGAAAAACACATTATTCTGTTTTCTCCTTGATGGAAGAGAATTATATTTAAAAGCATGGCTTTTATCTCCATATTTGAAATAAACAAAATCAGCATTTATCAGGAATCCTAGAGGTACTTCTCTCACACAAAATCCGAAGCTACAGCTTACAGACGATATATCTGCTAATTGCAAGTTTCCTTTTTGACAGATGTTCAATATGTAGTAATGATCTCCTGCTTTGACTAATCCAGCCAAATCAACAGCTTTAGACAGAATTCAAAGGCTATTTCAGGGAACTCTGCCAACATTTATGTCACTGGATTTTAAAAAAAACCAGCAACCTAAAACCAAAAGCCTGTCTCCCATCCTCATAAATCTAAGCATACAGAAAGTAAAATATGAACTGTCACACTCTTTCCATAATCAAGTTGACCAGAGCTGCATTAAATAAATAAATAAATGGACAAAACACAGCTAATGTTATTGCCCATGGGTTCAATATTTACCAGTTTGTGTACCATCTGAGCTGTTTCCTGTAATCAGCCAGGCACATGGCACTTTTGTTCTCAAGAGACATTATCACCATGACAACTTTATCAGAATAAATTATGAAACACAACACTTGGGGCTCGCAGAATTTGGGCACAGGTTTGGAATATTATTTTGTTACTTATTCTTTTATCAACACTCTAAGTGCCCACTGGAGAGGAGGAAAGTAAAAAAAAAAAAAAACAAACAACAAACTACAAACCATGACTATTAAAATAACAATAAAAAATGTTAAAACTTTACAAAGAGAAAAGGAATAAAGTCATTAGGCTGAAAAATGGGCAATCAAAGAAGCTATTGCGCTCGGCAGATGGAAAAGCAGCAGGTGCCATAGTGCGATGGGACCTTGCTTCCCATCATGCACACTCTACAATGATGCAGGCTGACAGGGAAGGGAATTAATGTGTCGGCGCAGGTACTTTCTGTCCATTAGCCGATTCTCAATACATCTATACAGACTGCTACCTCCAGCTCTTTGATAAAATGACTAACAATGCATTGTTCAAAAAGTTGTATGAAAAAGGACAACATGACCTGCCCATCACTGTCCCAGATTAACAGAGTATAAGTGACCAAGTAAATATTTCTGCTCTTCAAACTGGGATTAGAGATTTCAGCCTATGAATAAATTATTTCAATGCAGATGTTTAGAATACATTAAGGTAAAGCACATTGGACGGGCTCCACTGGGGGGAAATACTGATGAATGGGATTTTGAAGCCCATATCAACTCTGGTAAACAACAAAAGCAGTGTGCAAAATATGATAACACACCTACACCTATGCTTTATCTGGGAAAATCCCTTGTTACATGAAGGACAATTTATGTACTATAAACTCCTTTACTCTTGTGGCCCACGATACATCACTGTATTCTAGTTGGTTTGCATTCATCATTTCCATCACAAATTACAAGACATATGACCATAAAAATCAAAACCCAAATCAACACAGATAGTCTTAAGAGGTTTCAATTTGCTCAAGTCAGTAGGTTCCCTTCACTGGCCATCTGTCCTTTTTGTTGCTAAGTTCAAGGATGTCTAGAATGGTAAGTACAAGAATTCCTTCTAGCAGCAATATAATGACACACTTTGAAGTCCTTGCTTCTGACACAGCATTTCCAAAGAGGGAAATGCTTCTGGAAGTACCAGGCTTGCCTTGGCTGCAACAAATTGCAAATTTATTTCCACATACTCTAAAAGGTGGCCCATTAGTATTTTTCACTGACTACAAGAATAAAAATTGAATTATGTAACTGTGTGGTATTTAATATGAATTTATAGCAATCATATGCCAGGTTTCTGTCTGACACCAAGGTGAAAGATTTCCATGCATCAAAATATTTTCTTTTGGAGTTTATAGCAGTCTGAGTACACTGTGAATTGAAATGTTTTATTTCTCAATATGATAAGCAAAGAAAACATTAATGATGTCAGAACCCTGCTGCTATTTCCGATTGCTTACACTACATTTTTCTTTGTAATGATCACAATTAGGAAAAAAAACAAACCAAATCGATAGATAGAAAAAGCAAATCACTGGTCAACAATAGAAAAGGTGGAAAATTCATGCACATTAGACAATATATCTTTTGCTCTAAATGTGCTATTTTTGTAAACAATCAACAGCAGCTATAGTTATAACGGAGTGTCAATTTTTATTTTAATTCCTTGGATTTTTAAAATGTATTTTATAAACACATATTTAACATTTTTTTTTCCCCTCTAATTTTGTCATCTGTGATCTATCATTACATCCTAGAGGTAAGAATTCTCTTTTAATTATTTCAGCTTCTCAAAAAATAAGGACTATTACTTTCTGAAAACATCCTTCAGCATCCTCTTAGTTTGTTGCATTCATAATTACAGTAAATAATGAGATATCATTTACAGGCAATTTTACTCTTTAGAAGAGAACCAACAGAAGGCCCTTTAGGCATGTTTAGGTCTTTCAAAACAATCTACTAGACATGTGCAATAGCTGCTTTTTTAAGTCCTTTCTTAAAACTGTAACATGGCCCTTTTTTTTTTTTAATTAAATTTAAACTTTAGTTTAGGATATCAAAATACCACCAGAAACGGTCCATTTGCTTTGCACTGATAACAGAGGATATTACTTTAGGGAAGCTTTAAATGAATAAAGCATAAGAAGGACTAGTCAAAGTTTTATTTTAGAAATTTGGGGTACAGCCAAGGCAACCTTCACACCTGACTTATTTTGGTGGTATTTGAAATCCAATATAAGAATAAGAATTAACACTAAGATAGAACACAGTCAGATAGGTCATGGCAATTCTGTAACTAGAGACTGTTTCTACCACAAGTAAACCTATGCATTTAAAAGGAAGGCATGAGAGGTAGATGAGACCAAAGAGAGAAATAAATATCACAGAAATGTGAAAAACCCTTATCTAAAAGCTTAGACGCAAAGTTAAATCTCAATATGCTGTTGCATCAGCTGTTAAAGCAAAAAATCCCTGGCCATCCAAATCTTGGAAATACCCCTAAACAAACATACCGTATCAAATTTAACTCACTCAGGTGCCTCTGATTAATCTGATAATGTAGTTTCAACTGTGCAAGGCACTGCTGTACTAATATTTATTATGTTAAACTAAAAAGCCTCATTTTTTCCCCACAGTCCTAAGGGATGTATGTTAAAATCTAAACATGATATACTTATTTCTATAGATTCTGCTTCTAGCAGCTGTCATTTAAATGCAAATTACTGGATAAATTTCCAATCATGACCTATAAGAAATATTTTTAGCAGCATTTGGCATGATTGCTTTGAGTTGTATAGCACTACCTTCTCACAGGGATTACCCATTTTGCAGCCTGCTCTGCTCGGCAGCAAGATGGAATGATAGAGACCAAGAAGGAAGGATGCATACAAAATGCCTGCTAACCAGCAAGGCTAGTGGGAGCATTTAATCCTAAACCTGTATCACAGTCCATTTTGTAGTTACACACAGCAGCAGACCAAAAAGAAATTGTAAATATCTTTTCCTTAACTTGTGGGTTAAAAGGTTTTTGCAATTCCTTTTTTTGACCATTAAAAAGCCAGTTAAGATGCACTCTGCTGCAAATGCTGCATGTTAACAAACACCACAACACGTTACTCCCGGCAGTTCAGGATGCTGTAACATGAATGCTGGCATATTTGTATGTAGCATGGCCTCCTCTCTATGCGCTCATTTACAATCTGACCACATGTCCACTTAAAAAAAAAAAAAATCTCTCCGTGAAATGGATAAAACACTATGACTAAATGATATGCATAATCATTCAGTGCTGTTACTACTGAAAGGTGATATTGCAATGACATTGAGAAAATTGGATCTATTCTTCATACAATTATATAGCTACACTTTCACTCTAATGCCATTCTAATTGGAAAGGAGCACTGAAATGTGAAACTGGGTGCATTTCAATATCTAATTATCACTCAGGAACTCATTCTCAAAATAGTTTTCTGGAAAAGACAGTTGCCAAGAATGCTATTTTAATTCTGAAGTCTTCACTAGCATTCTTACAGAAAAAAAAATCCTTTATTCACTATTTGTCAGTATTTCAGCTAAGCCACAGGAAAAGACAATGGACAATAAGTATGTACAAGTGTAATTTGGTCCTGCTCCAATGGAAAAGCACTTGCATTTACTGCTCTGCCAGTCAAATAGTTGTGAGCAAGACATGCTCCCCAGGGCAAGAGCTCTAAAGGGTTAAGAGACAAAAACAAACCAAACGAAAAAGCAATATAAAGGCAACATTTTTTTTACATAAAACTTTTGCTAAATACAACAATAAAAGAAGTAATTTGACTTATTGTAGGTAAAATCAGCAGAAAAAATTGTATAGTCATTACAGTGGTTTAACAAGGTTCTTTTCAATTGATGTTTCTCCCTCAGGATTTAACCTGTTGACAATCAAATGCAATTTAATTTTGATAACATATCATCTTTGGGGAAATTTTCTAATGAAAATATTGAAAAGAACTAGTCAGACAAGAAATATAACAGTTTTGGGGCCGAGTCTGGATTTTGTTTTTAAAAAGAATAGAAGCTTTTACACAGCAACACCCCTATTAACAAAAATAAAGGGATGCCCTGCCTGCTTGTGTAAGTTGGCAGCATTCACCTGCTAAAAGCCTCCTTGTAACGAATCCAACAAACAACAGCCAGAGATAGGTAAGTCTGAAGATGCTGAAAGATCTGAAGAGGTCCAGAGCTCTCTATTTTGAAGATTAGGCTAAAATTCCTAATTTTCTCTGCAAGTTAAGTTTATTCTTCTTGCCTCCGGATTCCCTCCTCAAAAGCACAACTCAATCTAAAAATAAAACTATTTTTGCTACCTAATGAAAAGGCTGTATTCAGGAGGTGCAGGAAGAACAACTTTGAGACACTAGGTTACCAAGCCCTACTTAGCAAGGTAGGTAGTGTGTTATCAATATTATTCTCATACTAAATCCAAAACACAGCACTATACCAGCTAATAGGAAGAAAATTAACTCTATTTCAGTTGAAACCAGAGCACATCTTTAATCATCACAACACAATCCATGAGCCTCCCTTTAACTCTTTCTTCACTTCTGAAAACTGTCTGCAACACATTTTAAGCAGATATTGGGCTGTCTGGATTCCTTTCCAGTAGAGGTAGCTCATGACCCACATTACTCCACAACAGTATTGCCAGCACCCTTGGCTTATTATTCTTTTGATCATTAGAACACAAGATACTAAGACACCCAATGGAAGTCTCTGGATCTATCTCTTGCTACATTCTGCTCATGCAGCGTGTACTAAATATCCTTATATAATTAATCATTATAACAATTTCTCCCCAATAAGTTATTTACTTGCCTCAATTTCTTTTTCTTTTTTTTTTAATAAGTCCTTTTTGATATACAAGGCAAAACTTATTTTATCTTTCCTCCTGAACAACTCGTGCCGATCTATATTATTATTATTATGATATACATAAAAACTTCCAATTCCTCCCCTTTACTTCCATAATCCTTGCACTATAGTACTGAATACATTTATGCCCTTGGCATATGACGTAAGGGCTCTCAGAAGCACCAAGGATTTCAAGGATAACTTAAAGATAAGTACTAAAGAGTCAATTTTCCCCTCAATCCTAGCATATAATGAAATAATAACGGTGCTTTGCTGTGGCTAGCTGGAAGGAGAACCTTACTGACAGATGGATGCCAAAAGAAAAGAGCTAAAAACAACTAACAGTTCTAAACTGAAAAAGATTCAAAAATCACAGTCTGTTGCCTGAGTTCAGACTGCTGAGTGATTCTAACAAAGACTGTTCAAGCATACTTTTAGACTCTATATAATCAGTTTTTGAAAAAGAAAAAAAATCCAAATCCCACTGCAACTTCTTACTATTCTTCTTACACAATCTGCATCAAGTAATTTATGGCATTAAAAATCATTAGCATTTTAAAGGGATTGCAGCACAATGAAGGAAAAGCACAAATTAAATAATGACTTTCTTCATGAGATCTGATTTTTCACGGAGGAGATTAGAATTGTGGATCTGAGCAGGACAAACAAAACAGAAGAGTACCTCATTCTTTTTGGATAACAAGAATGCATTGCTAAATAAACATAGCACCATATTTCTCATTTCTTTGCAAAGTTTCAAAATAAGCTCTTAAAAGTAATAGAACCTTAAGCTATATGGATTAACCTTTTCCAGGTGTAGCAACCACCAGTCAAAAGATAGAGGGAATGAAATTCATATTCTAGCAAAAGGCCAGAAATAAACGCCTGCACTTCAATACACCCTACAAAGCTTGTTCTGATCATCTACATTAGGCTGAATTTCATTTTAAGAGGGTTTCGTAGAGTAAGATAACAGAGTTATCACTTGCCAGCAGGGGTAAGATTTGTTTCACTCAGTGCTGGACATCTTCTATGCAGGCATCTACAGTTAAACTAATCAGACCAGGATCTCTGTGCAGCTTACCTTGCAAATATCTGCACTTTTGAAAGGGTCAATTCATCTGACCTATTTTAGATGTCCACTTCCAAATGATGTAAATCATGCCCCTAATACACCTATTGACTATAAAGGGAATCTAGACAACTAGCTGATTTTGGACAATTACTTTTGACCAGATGAATCCCACCCTTGATACCACTGTAGTCCAGGGTTATCTTGTAGCCTACAAGAAAATAAGGACATTAAAAAGCTCTAGAAAAACAAAGCTAGATTAAAAGCAAAGACAAAAATATAGAGACATCCAAAAGATGCAATTATCATTTTTCACAGTGAAGATTTTCTAATAACTCAGGCGAAATATGCCACATTCTGTGACAGACTACAGAGCTAGTTCCAGCATCCTTTTTTTCAACAATGCTTTTCCAACATTTTATTTGTATATCTCAATCTTTTCTTGCAGAAGGAATACCATAGCAGAGGGCTTTAACCACACAGTACTTACTTAATCTTGAAATGTGGTTCAAAGCCCTGCTAAACAGGAAAACCTTAATAAGAGAATCTCTCTTCTATTAAAAAAGAAAAAGTTTATTTTTAAAGTAATGCAACAACATCCTTGGAGCCATATATATTTTTAAAGATTTGTCAACAAAAAAAAATTAAAGTGAGAACTTTTGGCTAGGACTTGCTGAAGAGATATAATGCTTGATAAAATATTTGTTACCGCTAACAGAGAAAAGAAAACCTCAGGAACATCTGATAGCTCACGTACTTGAAAGTTTTTGTACTCATCTATTTTTTCTCAGCATTGACTCACACTAGAGCTAAAAATACTTTCTTTCAATTTGAACTGGCTACTGGAAACTCAGTCAATAACATCTACAATAAAATGCAGTATTAAAATATAAGTCTGCAGATTAAGTTCAAACTATTTTTGTTTCATCAGAGCCATACTGTGAATGGTAAACCCAACTGACTTGAAGTCATTGTCTCAGAATTTTGCGTTAGCAAAATTACTTTGTTACTAGAGGTGATCAATGCACTCTCACAAACCGGCATAAATACCCATTGATTATAGAGCAATACAAAAGAGGGAAGTAAAGCATTGATACTACACTTTTTTTACCATAGACTCACTAGGCCTGCCGATTATGGAGATGCTCTTCCTTTATCAATTTAGACAATGTTAACATTGTCTAACAATCTTCTTTAGAAAGAGATTTTTCTCTGAAGTTTCAATGAACACAAAAGCTAAGAGGTTTTGACTTGACAACAACATATTGATATCTTTATTCATCATCTTTGTTTCACATATCCTCTAGGCATCTCTGGAAATATCAGCCCTCCCCTCAGGATTCATACCACTGCACTGTGAAATCCAGCATGCCCCCCATCAACTTAATAGGTCTAGACTCAGCTATTAACTGCTTTAGCCCAAAGGATGACAGGGGATTTGACAACCTCATATGTTACGTGAAGAAATCTGCTAAGAGACAGATTAGGTACAGTAGTACATTTCCATTTCCTACTGCCTCTTCTGATCGCAACAAAGCACCAAAAAGGAAAGCATCCCTCCAAGTTCTATACTGATATAAACTACCTGAGCTGACACAACTAGGAGATGAAAGCACATTTAAGAAATCAGCTGGCAAAGACCAGTTTGTTTTTTAATTTAATTACTTAAGTTGCATTACTTGCTATAGCACTCTATTAATACCAAGATCATTAAGCAGAAGTACAGCCGTACTTTTCATTTATTTTACCATCTAGACTAATTTTGCTCTGACATTTTGCCAGCATAAAGCAATCCCTTCACAATTTATGCAAATCCAAACCTGTGCATTAAACAAACCCAAATAATTAATGTTAAGAGCACCATCACAGGAGAAAATAATATTCATAGTATTTTCTCAACATCAGTTACCTCCATACAGATGTTGACAGCAAGCTTCTAAACTCTCGCTATTCATATGCCATAATGACTTTTCATGAACCATCTAGAGAATGCTACAAGCACTCCTGTTCAAAAGCAAAACATGAGCAAAATCATACAGCCAGAATATAATTTCGAAAATTCTGAACTTGCGTAATCAGAGAATGATTGCACAGCCATAGGCCTCATAAAAACAAAAACTCTTAAATATCAGTATTTGATTTTTAAGATTACCTTGTAGAGAATATTTCTAAGCCTGAAGGGCCAAAACTTGTGATGTTACTTACTGAGCCATGGCTTTGTAGAAACTTAACTTCACCTGCCCCAGATGCTTAATGAGTGGTTGGAAGGGAAAGGGAATCAGCTGCTCACCATTAATCGCTGCAAGAAGTAGCCCTGCAAGCTCATAAATAGCAGATAGACCAGGTGGTTCAGATCAGTAGCAGAGGACAATGACTTAAGCCCCCTTTTCACCTCCTCCAGTATTCTGAGGATGGTGACAGAATACCAACACTGTTGGAGTACAACTACACTATACCAGCCCTTCCCTTAGCAATGTTGCATTTTACTGAACTAGCCTTGCCTCCTTTGGACCTTGCTCATTAAGAAACTGCAAGGCAGAGAGGCAATACATGAGAAGGCTTTAAATTATGAGACCACAGAAAAATGCCAATCATTCCACATTAAGGCAATTTTAGGATGGTTTTCAAGCAGATGCCTGTATTGTTAAAAAAAAAAAAAAGGTTATGTTTTAGTATCTTTTTTTTTTCACTAGGTATAAGCGTCTTCTTTTGTGCATCCACGAGTCTCAACAGTGACATTAACATCTCCTTTCTTCCTGTGTTACAGACCTCTTACAGCTCTCTTCTATACAGTGACCTCTGTATGCTCTGAAAATCACACTTTTGATCTATTTATAATTGAAGTAGAATGAATATTTCACACAAATGTATCACTCAATAAACTTTGTCTCTTTTTCTATCTTAGAATATCGATAGAAGATTTTAATCTTTTACTTAAAAAAAGAGTTACTACGTTTACCATCTGGGCAGTTTTGCTTAGTCAAGCCCTTTGGTATCCCTTCTGTTCCCTGACTCGGTAACCCTGTTAGCAAAGCATTACTTTCAAAATATGGTGGCCAGAACAGAATATAGCCAAAGGGACCTAGAAAATGCAGACATTTCTGAGGAGGCTTAATGCAAAAAAGATTTAAATTGTTATGGAAAACTTAATATAATAAAGGTTTGAATAGCATTTATGCAAATTCTTCCAAAAGGTCAAATGAATATTCCCTTTTCTTCTATTATTATCATGGCACTTTTAATGCTACTATTCCTGTAATATTTTTTTATTTACTAGAATATATGTATTCCCCAAAAGTTGCAGGATTTTTCTAAAACAATACATTTAATGCATTACAGACCAATTCACAGACTTCGTTCTATATGAAAAGAGTAAATGAAATACTTCCATGTATTTGCTGGAGCCAGATATTCTAGCTTTTAATAGGAAAAAATCTGCTAAAATTGACACTACTGTATTATTACCTCTTATAGGAGATATAATTTATCTTTCATTTTTCATCCTCCTTGCTCAAGTACGAAGTGACCTTGAAGACCTATTCTGTAGTCCCAAGAAGTTTTTCATAGTTTTTCTGTGAAACAATAAATAGCAAATTACTGTGACCTGTTGAATTTGGAATGGCCTCCCCAACAGATTAAACTGTCTCCTTACATGTAACTTGGCAATTATTGCCTGTTTTCAGCCTCAGGTTAGTTATTTTTAAAAAACACAGTTCTGTAAGATAATGATGAGGTTTTGGATAATCCTCCCCATACTTTAGGAAACACAACTTCAAAACCAGCTTGCCTAGAACTTCAGACTTCCTCCTCCTGGAGAAAGAGAACTGAAAAATTTTTAAATTTTTTAAAAATTTTTAAATTTTTAAATTCCAGGCACATTTAGCCTCTGGAATGAACACATAAGATAATATTGAACCTGATAATTCAGCATTAAGGTAGGGGAAAAAAACAAACCAGCACCAAAACATGGGAGTCACTCGGTATAAAACAGCAAAAAAACTCAGACAACTTTAGTATCTTGGGAAAAAAAGCCTTATAGCAAATGATAAGAAAAAAAAAATAGCTATTTGGGACTGAGGCAGTGAGTTAAATATTTTGTAATAATTTGCCTCAGCTTTTTGAGCTGATAGTGGCTTAATGAAAGGTCAATATAAACCAGCATTTGGCCTAAGACTCATTTGTGTTCTTAAGCTCCTAAATCCTCCTGCCAAGAAAAAGCAGGTCCCTGGAGGTGTCAGGGTTTCATGTCAGCTGCACAGGGTACTTCCACTCACTGCACCTGAACACCAAGATGAAACCTGTGTGGCATTCACAGCGATTTCCTCATAAAGGGTATGGCAGGTGATTCATATTCGTTTACTTTGCATCTGAATTTAGTGTGGTAATGTCTGCAGCAGCTCCTACAAACACCAGATTTAAATAGTAGCTATGCAACGGAAACTATTTGTTGTTAGTACAGGAATTAAAATTCAGACTTGTTACAGCTCATTTTCAGACACTTTCCAACCCACTTTAATAAACATCACTATCCCAAGGAGTGTAATATGTACAGTCAAGGGCTTCTCAGTAAATTTTAGCCTGTACATTGGAGGTTTTGGGGTCAAAATAATCCAAGATAATCAGTAAAAATTGAATCTTGGCTAATTGTGGGGTACTCATCAGGGATGCTCTCAAAGCAAGTCAGGCAACATAAATTAGCACGTGGAAATAATCTGGTATTTTTTTGTTTCAAAAAAAATTGAACAGCCTTGCTTGATCAGGAAATGCTGAAATAGTACCACTTGAAGTACCTTTTCTCCACGGGAAGCTGCTGCTTGGGAAATCTAGGTGCCATAAAGATGAGATACAACCTGGGAAAAGGGAATTGATTCACATTTGTCTATGAGGATAGAAATCCTGCCAATTAAAGAGTGTAAACTGGAGAGGAATTTTATTTTCTCTTTAAGCTGACAATAAGTATTTACATTTCAGGCTAGCCATAAATGTACATTAGATATGCTTTCCTGAGCATTTCATAATAGTAAAACTAAAAAATATCAGTTCATTCCTGTATTGTACTCTGCAGACACCTATATCGTCCTGCAAGTCCTGGACCAATGCTTCCAGATGATTGATGAGTCACTGGTACTGATGCTTATGCAGGTACCAAGAAGCTTTATTTAGCTGGTGCTTAGGACAATGCACGTGCTTTGGATGACAGTGACAGCCACAGAATAACCGATATGGCTGTCTTATGGTGGCCTCTCTGTCATCATTGATTTTCACCTGACAGTGTCTCAAGCAAATTTTTTTTATATACGTTTTCAAATGTGGTCAACCTAATTTAGCATTCCTCACCTCATGGATATAATATTTATTTCTCTCAACAGTGGTGTCTACAGACTAAATAGAGGAAACTGAGCTTCATTGTTTCAGTTATTTAGTCCATATTGTTTTGGTTTGTTTCCATGCAAACCTCTCCTCAACTCCTTGTTCCAGCCAATTCTGGAGTGAGGACAGATTGATATCTGTTTCATCTTCCACTAGGTTTGCTGGTGGAAGTGGCAACCTGTAAATCAGGAATCTTGAAGTTGCTGCTTAACTTAAGATATGTTATGACGTGACTACTTACTGGTCATACCAGCCTCATTTCAGGGTTGCTTAGGGGATTTTCTGAAAGAGACAGTGAGGTTGTAGCTCAAATTACCAAAACATTTCCTAACTCAATCGCCTAGTTTCTGGACGGCTATTTTCTTCTTCCTTTATATTCTGTGACAACTCTGTAGTCTCATTGTAGATAACTAGAACTAGCAGAAGCATCCATCAAAGACACATTTACGGTTCAGGAAGGCTCAGAGACACAAGTTGCTGGAGACAGAGAATATTCTGGGAAAGCATCTGTGTATGCTTGTCTTGTCCTTACTGGGCATCTGCTACCAGTAAATCAGAGACAGCCTACGGGGATACACAAAGGTTGGCCATATTTATATGAGCAAGAGGACAGGCAAATTTAGGACAGTTTATCTCATTCTAATTTATCTCTGTAGACCATTTCTTTTTTTTTCCTGCTTACAAATGCCATGCACTTATTGGCATCAGGTAGGTGACGATTTTATTAACTTGACTGGACAGCACCTATGCACACTTAATGACAGAATTTAAATCATGTTTTCTTTCAGAAATCATGTAAAGTAATACTCCAGTTGGCTGCTCCAAATGAAATAATTTAAAATTCATCAGCTGTCCTATCCCAGCGCATACTCTAACCATTACAAAGTTATGGTTGTGCTCTTCTAATTACATTGCTTATGTCAGGGAAAAAAAGGTTCATTTGTTTTGAATGATTTAGTTCAAACCTTATCAAGCTCTTCATATCGATATTGAGTACAAATTGTGATTTGTAGATGTTCAGTGCTAATACTTGTGGAAGTGACAGATTTTCTCTTTTTTTTTTTTTTATTTCTTCAACTCTGATACTAATAGATCTGCTAATAGATCTGCTAATATGACCCTTCAATGGGAGAGGAGCACTGCAGAAATGCTGCACAAGAGGGTTCTGGATAGTTTCAGTTGCGGCTCAGTCTAGATAACCAGGAAAGAATGTTTTCCACAAAGAATATGCTATAAAAACCCCTAGTGCTCATGTTTAATGAAGAACGGCCTTCTTTGAAGCCAGCCACTATCCCAACCAGATATTTATTTTAAAAATAATAGTAATAAAAATATTAATTCTTATAATTTATCAGTCCAATTTTCAGCTAGCAGTCTTCTCTTATACATGGGCAACTCTGTTCTTGTAAATACAAGTGAGCGTAATATTTGAAGTACCAATTCTTGCATGATAGATTTGTTACTCTGCAAGTTTCATGCTCTCTTCATTAAGAAAGTTTATTGCATTAATTGGCATGCCTGACACAATAATAGTGTGGGGTATATGATTTAAGTTACACTCCCCACAAGTACAGGCTGGACAGAATTTTAAAGGAGCTCCAGAGCAAATGAGTTACAGGAATCTGATTTAAATCAAAGTATTGTAGGTATTCTGCTACATACATCTGTATGTGCAGTACAGTGGTTTTGGGGAAGGACAGGCTATTAACTGGCTTTTGTCTTGGTCCAGGACTTCGGCTTTACTCAAGAGCAGATTGTGGTTTTCAGATGGTAACTGATCTTTGCAGCATACACTTCAGACTATAAGGCAGTCTGGAACTGCTTCTCGCATCGACTACACTGGCAGAGGTGTACCTCCTTGACTTTGAGCAGTTATCTCATTTTCCATCACTGTAGCTGAGAAGGGTATCAGAGCCTGCCTGCCCTTCACCGTCCCCTGACTCCCTCACGTAGTTCTTACAGGATCTTACTAGAACTCTCAGGTAAAGGCAGCAAAACAACGCTCTTATGGGGGTATTTGAGTAGATGTAAATTCTCCCACAAACCAAAGTAAACATTGATTAACAGCATTTTTCAACTCAGGAAACACTTTCAGGAAAATCACAATTCCAGTTCCAAACCTCTGTGAGGACGCTGCCATCCCTGTCTAGCAGCCCTCCTGCTTGAGCTACTTTCTTTTCAGTCTGACAGCTTCAAGCTACTTATAAAGTTGTGCCCTGACTTAGCTGTTCCAAAATTCGTTTTGATCATGTTACTTCTTGGATTAAGAAGCTTCATCGACCTTTTTTTTTATGATTTTTTTTTGGGGGAGAGCACGGATATAATTTAAAAGTTTTACTTACTATGTTCAATGCACTCCAGGCCTCACATCTATGTTATTTATAGAAACTGATCGATGCCTGTGTTCCATCTTGGAGCTTGTGCTCAGCCTCAGATTACTGTCTGTCTTGACTCCTTGTCATTCTCTGTTAAAATTCAAGTGTTTTTCATTTTGACTCCTGCACATTCTGATTCTTGCCAGAAACCTAACCAGCAACCACTGTACATCAAAAATGTTAACATTAGACGTGTTTAATTGTTTTGCTGAACTGGGATGTAAGTTGCTGTGCAACCTCATGATATATCTTAATTAGGAGGTACTGCAGGTGAGCAGAAGTGCTTCAGTAGAGTGAAACAGCTGTTCCCAGGATTCAACATTGCACTACATGTTTCAGAGATTTACTTTGGACTAGCTTTAGTCTGGTCCCATGGATTTAATGCTCATTAGCAGTTGGAATGAATTAGGTACATTTCCAGAACACTT
Source organism: Tetrax tetrax (assembly GCA_009806455.1). Taxonomy (NCBI): domain Eukaryota; kingdom Metazoa; phylum Chordata; class Aves; order Otidiformes; family Otididae; genus Tetrax; species Tetrax tetrax. The sequence goes on along the minus strand of WHYT01012804.1, from coordinate 61,147 downwards.
CTTCATTCCGGTTTCATTGCAGTGAAATCTGAGTTCACTCCAAGGCCATCCTTCAACGCAAACCAAAGCATGCTACATGGGGACAATCAGGAGATTCCTTTTCTGTGCCAAACTGAAACACTAATGTAGGTGCACTTTTGGACTCCCCAAAGACTCATTACTATTTCTTTTTCCTGTATTTTTCCAAATTTACTCCATGCAGGTGAAGATTTCAAAAGTGATTATTATACTGTTAACTTGACACAGTGATTTGGCTCTTCAGCTCGCAGACTGTTTTTAACATACATAGCGCAATGCCAGACAAACGTTGGCTCCAGTTACAAACTGATAAAGCACTCAGCACAAAATTAAGTTATAAGGCCTTCTCTAGCATTTTCCTTCAATGGCCACTATTTAGATTTAATAGACACTGCAGAATTGGCTATTGGGATACATCATTAGAGAGAGGAACTTCACCTTCTGTAACATGATGTAGTTTATGGCAAGTGAAGTAATGAGGCTATGGCAGTTGATAGAGACAGTGTTTGTCTTTTCAGAGCTACCCAGTAATCAGTGGTCCAGTAATGTACATTTTAATCAGCTTGACAATTACTTTCCCTTTATCCCCAAATATTTAATTACTTGTTGAGTATGTTCACAGTATTGTCAAAACCACTCCAGTTCCCCATCATTTTCACATGCCTGGAACTAACTCTTAATCTCACAGATGTGTAAATGGGGAGAAAATATAAAGAATCTATTAATATTGCATCGTCATCAATATCAACCAATTAACTGCCTGAAGGAGAAACATAAGCACCTGTATTTGAAAAGGGGAAAAGGAGAAGCAGGATATTTATTCTGTTACCAGAATAAATGATGAGTGAAATAAAGGAAGAACAGAAAAAAAAAAAATGTTCACACTTTTTTTTTTTTTTTCCTTACTCAATAGCAATATATACCATCAAGGAATCACATTTTCCAATTTGTATGTTTTGGTTTTGATCAGAAAGATAGTGAATATGATAGCTGGAAGTTTTATCCATAGCACAATCACTTCTTGCCATCTCATAGGCTCATGAGTGCTAAAGTAATATAGGTTTTGTTCAATAAAATGCACATTTCTATATATTCAGTATATGTACATCATTACTCAGATAAGAAAATAGGATTTTTAATTCTGTAACATATACAGATTGTACAACCCTTTACACAACAAAACCCTCTAATGTGCTCTTCAGGTTTCTGATGAGAATTGTGATATAACTTGGTCTTTTGAGCTGTTGGCCTGAAACAATGGGCAGCTCCCTAACTCCCTACATAGACGAGCGTTTCTCTGCTTTCTTTGTGCCTGTCTAAAACAAGCAGTATAAAGCTAAGTCCACTAAAGAAGGAGATTATATTTATAGATTAGCCAGAGGCAATTGTGGTTGTGGTCCTTCCTCCATCCTTTGAGAAATTTTGCTCATCCTCTGTCCTCTTCCCCCCTTACACTGCTTCAGAGTTAAGCCTCATATTTTATTAGAGTCTGTGTGTTTCAACAGTGACAATGATTGTGAATGCCACAATTTTGAGTGTTCCATCTTGAGACATTTCCAAGAGGCCTGACTCTGAAACTATTAATATCCACCCTCACCTATGAGAGCTTTATAAATGCCTCGTGGTGGAAAGCCAAAAAAATGAAACAAATCAAATCACTAATAATTTTTTTTTTTTTAAGATCTTGCTGTAATTTTTTTTATGCCAAATTACAAATTTATTACTCAGGTAAAACTGATTGGAATGGACATAAAGACTGACTGCATAGAAATCAGTAAAAGAACAAATCACAAACCACGTATATGGTAAGGAGCAAGTTCTTCAAAGTATGTGATTTTAATTGGACTCTCCAATGATGTAAGTAATGATCTTGGAAGAAGATACAAAGCTATTGGGAATAATATGATACCAGAAACCTACTATGATTTAAGTTGCCAGCACACCCACACCATACTATAAGCATGAGAGAGGATTAATTGCTTTAAGACTAAGACTGATGAGAAGGAAGTGGCATTTCAGTATGATTCATTGCTTATTGAATTTTATTGAGTGGTGGGCTGCTCATTCTGAAAGCCTTCAGCTCTCAGAAGAAAAAAAAATATTTGAAGAGAAACATTCCACTCTCTAGCATTCATATGAGCTTAATACAGCAAAATCATCCAAAATAACAGGAAACTGACCATACCATTATGTTATTTGATAGCAACTTGTTATGGTGAGTGCATATATAAACACACTATTTGCATAAATGCACTATTCACATAACTGGGTGATGTGTGCATAGAGATATGTACACATACAGATCAATGAGCAAATAAAAAAATTTCCAAAATGTGCAGCCCAACCTGCATTGCAAAAATTGTTAAGAATTGTTCCAACTTTTCATTCAGTAATGTGAGATTTATGGTGCTCTAAATCCCATTTATATTTTTATCTGAATCTGCCTGCTCATCCCTTGCTGCTCTGCCTTCCCAAATCAAATTCAGCCAGTTCTCCCTAGCTCTGTCTGAATGTTTCCTTTGATTGAGTGATGTTATTTCTAGAAAAAACACTCAAATCAATTTAATGCAAATTCCTTTTCACATCTTGGTTGACCCATCAGGACATCGACAATAATAGATTGAAGTAGTTACTTCCTGAGGCAGATGACTCATTGAGTGCTTAGTAATCAATTTTCATCGTTGTAACTGCATAATCTGTCTTTGGGGTTCTGTTACATATCGTGACTAGAATGCCGCACAATCCTGGATTGCCTGATACAGAAAATGAATGGTGAGCCATCAGCCATTCAGCCATTTAAAATTGCACAAACAACCACAACAGAGTTACATCTAACATAGAAAAGCTCTAGCTGTTCTCACGCACACCACTAAAAGATAGGACTAAATCCAGGCAAACTGATGGTAGCGTACCAGTTGAAATCCACAACAGCTAAGATGAGAATTTGGTCCTTTGGGGATATGCCAGTTTAATAACGTTGTGAAATCAGAAGCAATTCACTGCATTCAACCTTTTCTCATCTTTGCAAAAATCTGCTTCATTGCTTCCAAACTGAGAGGTGTGTAATCAAAACAAAGTGAATTAGTTTTGTTCTACTATAGAAAAGGTGTGGATTCATTTATGAAAACTTACATGAGAGAAGTGGGGATTTAGATCACCTAATTAAATATATTATGGCTATACATATGTTTACTCCATACATAGATCTCCAATGTTTCACAGCACCCAACCTGCTTCTCATAGAGGACACTTCTGATGGTGGTACTGCATTATAGTAACTGCATAGTTTATAATCATACAGGAAAGATCACCAGGAATATGCTTCTCTAGCACAATGGCAGAAAGAAACTCTAAAATCTGCTGCCATAAGGTATCCTGCAAAAACATGTTCCTGCACCACAGGTTGCAGGATTAACTAAGCTGAAGTCAAAGTTGTTACTTCAGTGCCATAGAATGAATGACGATTCTGATTCTCCTGATACTTTGGTGTTATCACTGAATTCAGGTTCCTTCATAATTAAGTTGTTTAAGTAACAATCAAAACCAGGACAAAGTACATCTTGCAGATTTTATGTACCATTTTAAGGCAAAAACTTTCATTCTTAAGATTCATATCAGTTTGACAACTTACTTGTTCAGTTTTGTTACCTGCTCCTTATTCTCTCTAGTGTGTCTTTGCAAAGCAACACTCGAGAGGTTTGATATTGTTTGACATTGTAGCTTTCTGACAGGGAAACATGGCTCTTTCTAACCAATTCTTTGTTTATGGGGAGTGCACCACGCCAAGAAGTAATTTGTGGGGCACAACACACAGTGCAACAGTCATCACCATCTCACAAGAAATGTAAAAAACCCAACCACTGCCTCAGGGAAAGTTCTGATTTTAAGTTGGTCCATAAATGTTACTACGCAAGAAGTCTACGTTTTGGTATGCTTAGGTCTGATTTACTGCAGCAGCTTCCTGATGATCTTCAAGGCGCAGGCATGCAAAATTTACCTTCTTATCAAAGGAGAAACAGTTTCATTAACATTTGGGAAAGGATTCTTTCTAACAGTTAAACTGGTTGAATTTTTAGCAGCTGTATACATCTAAACAAGAACAATATCTACTACAAAAAAACTAGGAGGATGTACTTCTCATATATTAGCAAACACAAGTGTTCAGGCAAAAAAAAAAAGATACATGTTTTAAAGTACAGCAACACAGGACTCTCCTTGTACGAAACACAGCATGCCACTATTGCCATGCATAATAATGAAATATCCCTTAACTCTAGCACTCACAAGGTTCTGTGATTCAGAAGCACCATAAGTGATACACAGAGAAACAGCTGCATGTGGTGTGCTTCATGTCCAGAAAAATGAGCTTTTGGGGCTCTCACCTGAAGTAACTTCTGCAATCATATTTTATTGATGATGCTTAAAGAGCACAAACATCCACTGCTCCTTAGCACAGCCTAGGCTCCAGGAAAAACAATGGGTCTTTAGGCTTACTAACAAACAACTGCCTCATAAAGCAGCACACAAAACAAATAGTTCTACTTGACTGCTGCAGTGTGGTCAAGAGTACACCAGCATTATTCTGCTTTACCAGTTCTCCAGCATAGCCTAAATGATCTACCCTGAAAGCAACCACAGCCTCTTCCGTTTAGAGGTTTCTTGTCTGATTTTGGTTCTGGTTTAGATCCCACAGCAGTTGCAGTAATAGAAATATTAATAGTAACAGTAATAGAAATACTGCAACAGAATTTCCAGGGTGTACCTGCGAGTCCCGAGAGTTACTGCTCTCCTAAGCGCCATGGCCTGTGCAGGGTTTGATATCAAGTTACTTGGAAGACCAGCAGCTGTTTGATACCTAAGTACAGATTCACCATGCCTGAGGGGTAATCTCTAGCACTAGACACAATTAGATGGCTTGGAGCTAGCTCCCCTTCTCATTCACAATGCACACTTAAGGACCTTACGAACAATAACGCTTCCAAATCAGCCGCAAAAACAGAGGAATTTTGATAGAAGACCCTATTGGAAATGGACAGAGTCATGAACTGGCTGCTTCCTGTAAAGATGCTCACAGGCCCTGCATCTCTGCTAACCAGAGCTGCTTGTTCCATGTCTGTGTACATATCTCTCTCTAATACAGAAAAACTTACAGAAGTCATGATCCGGTCTGTGATAATTTAAGTGTCCAAGTGAACATGTAGTAGCAGCATGATCACAGGAGTGAGCTCTGATATTTCACATCACATAACAGAATGTCTGGTAATTATCAGCAAAGTGACTAAGACCAGAAGAGAGCCTTTCCTAAAGGAAAAACACATACAGATTCTGGAAAGCGGAGTCACAGACACACTTAATAATAGCACCTGCCTCAGCTACAAGTACAGGTCATTTTGATCATGGTTATTATCTCCACAGGTAGCTGCTCTTTTGCTTTCCTGATTTTTTCTTATTGTGCCACTAAAATAGACTCTCAAACAGGTAGGTTCTTGTTTTTTAAGACAGTTGCTACAATAAAAGAAAGTAAGATAAAAAGTGATTTGCATTGTTTGGGAAAAAGATTCTAGCAACGCTAGTGCTTTGCCCTTAAGTCCTGCTGTAATACAAACTCTCCTCACATTTTCCCTTTTATCTGAAGATCTCAAAGCAATCGACAAACCATGTGCTCCGTCCTTTGAAGCTGATGACAGTGGACACAGGAACAGAAAAACGAAGTAAAGCATTATCTACATTCCGACTTGGCAGTGGGAAAGGCGGCCATAATCCCAGAGGTATGAACGGATGAATTTTAAGTAAAGACGGAGATTTATCAAAGCTAACGTTAATGACACCACCAAGATCTGAGCTGGAAACAACGTACACAATTCTGAGCCCCCTTAAAGTAGAAAAATAAACTGGATCGCATGCAGGGAAGAGCTTTGAGGATGACCTGGGCAGTGGAGAACCTGTTTCATTAGAAATGACACAACGGTCTGGACACTGGGAAGGAAAAGGATGTTTGTAAGTACAGGCAAGACCAGCACAACAAGAAACAGGAATAAATCGACCACAATGAATTTAGGCTGGAAGTAGTAAGATTGTTTTGAGCAGGCAGATTTTGAAATAGCTTTCTAACGCTACTGCTAGGCTTTTGGTAAGCCCCTCCCCTGGGACAGGAGGGGTCCGTGTGTTTTCTTGCCCTGTGCTAATACACAATCATGCTAAAGTAGGAGCTTCTAACTTGGCAAGCCCCTCTGTAGATCTCAGCACCAAAGTGCAGCGCTTAAGTCTGCAAGGAGCCCACTCCTCTTAGTTCTGCATAGCCAGAGCACTTTTGAAGTGAGAACGAAAGTTTTTCTACGTCTTCTTCATTTTGTGAAGAGATCTTTCCAGTTTCCAGGAGCAGTAGGAAATATCAGCACCTTACTACAGGATTTTAACACCGGAATTCACAGGGTGTTCTGCATGATGTTGTCAGCTCAATGTAGAGGTGATAATGCACAACTAAAAAAAAAGCCAGATCTGTAAAAACACATCCAACTTCCTTTTTGAAACAAGCTCTCATCTTAAATACACAAACCAGGAAATGCTTAGGCCTTTAAGAAATCAAACTACATGTTCTATCATTTCCTTTAGACTGAGCCAGCATAAAGATGTATAGCAAAAATTTCTAA
>WHYT01012804.1:0-43857 GCA_009806455.1 Tetrax tetrax | reverse complement strand
TTGACTGCAGACGGGGGTTGAAGTGACAGAATCAAAACAGAGTATCGAGTACACTAGGTCAGTACACAGCCCATGCCAGGAAGGTGGAAAGGATCTGCTTTCTCACGTATTAATATATTCCTCTTCCAAAATTATTATAGTTGTTCTCCTTCAAATTAAAAGTGAAAGGAGTAAAAAGTCAGGATAGCATATGTGAATATAATTTAAATACTGGATTAGAACAGAGAGAAATTGGTAATGTATATGTCATTACCTCAATTGAAGTTCTGTGGAAGAAGGTATCCCCAGCAGTTTGCAAACCTGGAATATTTGAAGTAACACAACTGGTTTACTAGGGTCCTTAATTATACCACTTGCTGTTTCACATAAAAATATCAGACTCATTTTCAGTGGCAAATCTTTAACAAAAAGAGAAAAGGGGATGCAAAAAAAAGCAGCAGGATTTATTTTCAGGTTTTTCCTAATTAAAATTTAGTGAGGCAAAGTACTTGGTATCTGAGCTTTTGTTCCTCTGAGGATATTTTGCTTCTAATGCATTTAGAATGCTAAAAAAAAAAAATCATTATCTTTAACGTTTAAAATAGCAATGCTACATACTGGAAATCTAATCATTCTCTTATTCCTTATTGGAAAATGCCAGTACCAAAGCCTAGCTAAATATCAACCTAATTGTGATATCTCGCCCAAACTAAATACAATAATTCTAGTTTAGTAATGGTGCAAAGGGATAAAGATATGTTTCTGTTTGCTTTTATTTTCCCTTAACCCCAGGATTACTGTACATAAGAAATTTGTAAATATGTTTCTATCTGTGTGCATGTCCTTCACTCCCAAGCTTTTATCTCACTTATAGAACTGAAAATTTAACGATTTCTATACCCTTTGCAGAATATCATGAAAAATTACAAAATAAGAGATGCATAGATGGCTGAATATACTTAGTTGCTATGAGAATGTTCATAAACTACTAAAAACAAGCCCCAGAGCAAGAAAAAGTTATCAGTACTATGAAAAATATTTGCCTCTGAAAGAGCTCAATGGTATTATCATGATAACATCATGTAAACAAAGGTATTTAGAAATGGCATTAAAATTATGAATGTAGCATGTGCTTTGGTGATTCTGTCATCTCACCTGAATAATATAGAGAGGAAAAAGGGCAACACATTTATTTAGTTCAACTGTAAATAATGATCTTAGCAGCCTTCTTAGGGGTTGGTTTTATCTTTTATGGCTCTATGCTTTGTTCTAAGAGAACGTATTACAGTAATGAAATATCTCTGCAGTAACTGGCCTGCAGTTACACTGAAACATGTGGTCAGTAGAAAGCAGAACCCCGAGCAAGATAATGGGATTTCTCTTAATCTGATTTTCCACAGATGTAGTTAGCATGCCAGTATTCTCCTTACAGAGATGCTACTATTTATGTTTTGGTTGCTAATTAACATAGTCACTCAGAGGTATATAATGCTGCTAGCTCAGCTACCATTCCACATCAATCTAATTTGGCCTTGAAGAGCGTTGCTGATTCTATGGATATAAGGAATTGTCTGACAACAGCACAACAGCCTAATGTATCTGGCAAAACATGAAGCTCTGCATCCCATTTGGTGCCTGGTACAGCAGAGGAAGGAAGAACAGTAGTCACTGCAGCTAAAAAAAATCGATGTCTTTCACAAATGTTCCTCTGGCCATGGCAATTCAGTAATAATAAAAAAATATGAGATTGAAAGGATATGAAACCTGTAAAGAAAAGATTTTAAATTGATTTTGAAAGTGCGTGAACCAGGCATCAGAATGGATGGTCTGTGTTGAGGCAAATGCTTAGTCTAACTCCTAAACCTCTGCATAGAGTGACATTTCAATTTTCCTCAGCTTTTGGAAGCTTGCTTTTACAACTCCAGGACTCAGCCTTTGAGAAGCACCTTCTAGCAGTTATAATAAAGTATACAAAGCAAGGATATGACCAACACTGATAAAGAGGCACTAATCCCTACCCTCTAAGAAAAACATCTGAAATCAGACTCCATCCATAGAAGATAAATAATAATAATAATAATGCTAAACATGACTAGAAATGACCTATTTTTCAAAGAACAACAAGGAGCCCAGGTTGTTCCACTAACGCGTAGTACCACCAGAAAGCCATGTAACAAAAGCATTTAACAAACAAACAAAATTAGGCAGAAATAAAAATATAATATTATAAAAAATTTTTCTGCCTTACAACAGAATGGTAGCAAAAAGTAATTTGAGGGAGCTTTAATTCCACTGAACTACCAGATCCTATTGAAAAATTGCACTGGTGTTGAAATTTCTCGTTTTAATTAGTTCCTGCATCCTTGCTTACAACTGTAACAGCACAAGGTTTGACGGCCTCAGCAGAATCCAGCTCATAAAGTTCTATTCAAGCTCGTACCAACGTAATTCATGGCCAAACCCTGTGCTGTAAAGAACATAATGTTAATGGTCTTAGAATCTGTTAGGCCTCTGGAACAACTGAGAATTACAGCTCTGTCTGCACACACATTGGAAACTCCCCAAGATTAAAACCTGAAAAATGAACTTCTGTCATGTTTCGCAATCCTATTAAATATATCAGTGTCTCGAGGGCCAACAGTTAGGTCTCGGAGTAACAGTCAGGCACAGACAGGAGGAGACAAGAATAAGTACCAGTGTCCTAGCCCTGTTCATCCTGAAATCAGACCCTACAATGAAATCACTTCATCTTTCTAAGCAGGGTACTAAAATGGGAACAAATTATGGAAAAAGGTATTTACCACAGGTAAAAACCTCTCACAAGCAACCTTCAATTTGTGGTCTATTATAAAAATACTGGAAACCAACAGTGAGATTCACTCAGGTCCTTTTTATGGCCTTAATATCACCATGTGTTAGCTATCCGTGTTCATTCCAGGATTTTATCTAAAAACTCTTTATCTATTAAGTGCCTGTCCCCATTTACAGAAAGACTGCCTGAACACTGTTGATGCCACCACATTTTGCAGCTGCTTAAGTACTTTGCAGTGCTCCCCCAAGGGCTTAATGCAGTGGCTGTATCACTTCCCTCAATAGTAGCAGCTGGAGAGAAGTAGTAACAGAACACAAACATCATAAAATATATTGATAGGATAGAACATAACACATAAAACCCAAGTTTACCATAATTAATAATTTCTTAGTATACACTAGGTAGCAACAGAGCACGGAAATATTTCAAACAATACACAGAGAAAACCTGAAAAATACCAAGTATGCAGCAACCTTAACACGTTGTGTATGAATAAGGACGCAGACCTAGTCAGTAGCTTAAGAGGCATTACAGATTATTGAGCGAAACTGTAAGTACTAGGTTGAGTAAGACAAATGCCATGGTTCCATAGTACGTGTGATCAATTCGGTTTCATACCCCAAATGTCCTTTGCTTCTGCACTGAAGAGCAGTGACAGTCCTAAACACCTGCTGCTCAGGAGGTAAGGACACGATGTTTAAGGCTGACATAGAGAGTAGTGTTACAATTCACTGGAAGTGCACCTTGTCCCACCCTTTAGTAGATTTACAGGACAGAAGGCCCCTTTGCTTCTGAGTTAATTCAGTTTTCGCTGGTTTATCTTTTTAAACACAGATGAAGGAAGTTGGTAGAGCCTGGCGGCAGCTGATAAGACCCATTTCAACATGATTTCTCTTTCAAAAACAATATGTTCTAGATAAGGTCATAAAAAAGGCTGTAGCTTGGGGTATAAGATTTACCTTAAGGTGCCAGGACAAAGCAGTTCACATTATAACAAAGCCTTAGTAATTGGGTGAGTCTGTAATTTTTTCATCATTATCATTAGCCATTCTTAATTTCAGTAATACATATCAACTTCACTTTTTCAACTGACATAAAAGTGATAGTTTTATGAACCCAATAAAACTCGTCTGTTTACAGCTTATGGATCCAGATGCAACTGTTGGCTTATCACCTCTGTTCAAGGATTTTAAGATCCAATAAATTTCTCCAGACTGAACTTCTGTAGCATTGCACAGGGACCAAATCAAGTGAGCTTGTCACTACTTGGCCTTGTCATCTGCACACAGCTTGGCAAGATCACTGCACATGTTCAGTCCAGTTCATAGTAGCTTTTATGACAAAAGTACAAGAAGAGATCAAACAATTTATGTGACAAGCAGGATAATACGGGAAGATGTGAGCAGCTGGTGGCAGCACAACAGGAGAACTTAAAGCACTCCAATCAATAGGTAGTGACAAAAGTTCACAGTTTTAAAGCACAAATAAAGCTAGTGCTTCATGATCTATCTCCTCTCCTATTTTCCCAGTCCCAGAGGATTTGCATTTGGCAAAGATCTCCCTGACATTTTCTCTGTTACTCACTACCAAACCTTTCACACTCATAAAATCAATCCACATGCCAATCAAGATTCTCCAGAGCTTCTGAACTTCCTGAAGAGCTCTGTCCACTGGGATTCTTCATCTTTAACTTGTCTTACCACTTCTTCTCTCCCACTTTCTGGTTTTTGGTATCTAGGTCTGACAGTCAGGAAAATACACCCTTGAGTACTCCAGAAAGCTGTGAAGCATGCCGTAATGATTGCCTGGAAAATCACTTAAAAGATACTTGACTGCATCACTACCACTGAAATTTTTCATATGTTTGCTCTGTAGAGTTTTCAGTTTTGGAAGTTCTGTTGAAGAAAAAATTCTACAGTGGCATGATGGCATTTTAAGAATAAGAAAAATGATGTAAACATCTGTCACTCTGAAAGAACAGATAAACTGTGCCAAACTCAAAATTTAAGCCCGTCAAACCAAACATCACTTGAGATCCAAAACACTATTAGAAAATATTCAATTACTTTGCTCAAAGTAAGTCATTGAAGTATCTTCAAAAAGTACATGAAACCTAAATTCTCTTGCACTGCTAGCTGAGGTGAAACCAGCTAAAATTTTCTCTTATGAGACTTACAGGCCAAGTAGCAGATAATCATCTGAATTTTTGGATGCTCAGCCTGAAAAAAAATACAAAATTCACCTATAGCTGTTTCTTACATTTCTCACATGAGTGAATCTGACAAGGATTTGAACTTCCACAATCAAAGTACTCTGCTATCACAGGCCATTTTCTTCCCCAAAGACAGAGCCTTGTTTTCTTTTCTCTCTTGGAGAAGAGGTCTTTAACATTTACAGTCTTTAAAGGCTAACTATGCACTTATAGAAAGTATTAAAGCCTTACAGAACAACTTTATGGCTGCATGTACTAACATCAACAAAAGAACACCTGTCAGAAAAAAAAAAAAACCAAAACCTCTATCTTTTCCCTTAAACCATGAGAGTAATTTTCAATGTAAATGAGACCTGAATATTTTGCTCTTGCCTGGCAAGCATCTCACATGAAAAGCAAATGAAGCAAAAAAGACCGGCACTATTACTTACCAAAAATAGAAATATCTCAGATGCTCAAACATTTGCTTAGGATAAACTACAAAAAGGCAAGACAATTAAAAAATACATCTCTGCCTTTCTTTTTCTACTGAGCTAAGACAAGAATATTTATTGACATGAAAATTGTGAATCCTTGCCTTACGACTTAAACGCTTGAAGGCCATGTATATAATTTTCACCTATATTTGGAAAATGTCTGGAAAATGTGTATCCTACCAAAATACAGTCAAGTCTTTAAATGGTAGCAGTAATTGCTTGAATGAGAGAACACTTAAGCAGAGCTACAGTGAAATGAAGCATATGCTTGTGCGCTTGGCTGAACAGGGGCTAGCAATTATAGGACATTACGAGGCAGTCCCCTGGGGAAAGGCATGCAGTAATTTCAGTTCAAGGTAGGCAATGTTTGCATCATGGCTCCACTCCTAGGCATCAGTATAGCATAACCTCAGCCATCATTAATAATGACTGGGGGAACAATGTTGCTGAGTCTTTTGGTTGCAAGAAGCAGCTACAAAAACACAACACTGAATACCACAAGAAATAGAGACAATGCAAGAGATCCACAATTGCATGATTTTTCTGAGGTGTCATAATACTTAAAGCCATTTTAATTTTTTCCTGGGACTTCACTCATGACTTCTGAATACGGTGAAGTTGGCAGTTGGCACAGAAGTCAGGGCACTACAGACCTGTTGTTGTTACCCATTGAGCACGTCGGTATACCAGTGTGCAAAGAAATAACAAGAGTCTTTACCTGTCCAAAAGAGGGACAGGAAAAATAAGAGAGTTTTAATCACAGGAAAACTGAGAGGAGAAGTTAAGCTCTCAGGGAAAATTGGATACATGCATGTAAGCACATGCGTGTGTGTACGTGTGTGTGTATATATATATATATATATATATATAAACACCTATCTATCACACACTGTATCAAAAATAATATCATGCATGCCAAGTTGAGAAACAAGACATTAAGGAATGGAAGCAAGCAATAGTTTCATCTGCAGCTGAAAACAAGGAAATATCAGTTTGCCAGAACTTTAAGCAGTCCACAAGGTACAGCATTTTTGGCAGCATAGTTTATAATATCACTTACAATGACAAAGATGGAGAGACATCATTATTCCATAGAAATTTCAACATCTTTTACTAAGGTTTTTATTCTAGAACCAGAATCAGTGGCACAACCTAATGATTTCCAGACTGGCAGAGGCAGAACTGGAGAAAAGATTGATTTTGAGAGGACAATGTATTTGGAGATATCTTCAGTAGCACAGTCCTGGCTAAGCCTTAAGTCATTCTTCTGGTGATTATTTCCTCTGTGAAGGGCTGTACATAAAAATAAATTGCATTGTATCCATACCCAGAAAAGTAAAGACAAAGTATATATTGCAGTCTCACCATGACTCCTAAGTTTTGAGGATTCAGAAAAACTGAAGTCATAGTTATAGATATTCTTCTATTTTTTTAAATCATAGAGTGGTATTTTGAGGCAATTATGGACTGCACCTAGTGATTTATTCTTTTCAAACACATAAAGGAGAACAACAAAAAATTTATGAAGCTTTAAAAATATAAGTGGCAGAATCTTAAAGGGGAAAAGATTCAGGACATTCATACTGAAATTTCAGTTCTGCTACAAATACATTCAGAGGATTCCTGGAATGGTTCTGCCAGGGACCTTTACGTTATTTAGATGTCCAGTATGGTTTTCCTTTCTCCCTAGTCCCTCAAAAACAAAAGTGCATGTACTGATGTTAATGTATACGGAGACTCCAGAACTCAGCAGAACTGTTCACACATCTGAAGGTACGTACATAAATAGGCATTTGCAGGCTTGGCTCATTATTACTGTAACACTTCCTAAACTAAGACTAGTTCGCTAAATTGAAAAAAGAGGTAATGGGCTGAAAAGTAGAGAGATTCAAATGAAATTGTTTCAGTGCCTACTGCAGTTATTGGAAAGATTCCCATTGACTCCTTATTAATCGGGATCATATTTCCAAGTGCGTCAAAAATTACTCAAGCTTGGGAAAAAAACCCCAAATATTACTGACTTGTAAGGACAGATTCAGCAATTTGTGTTAGGCCACCAGCAAACTTTTCCCTTTCAGTTATAATTCAGTAAGAGAATTGTTTTATTTGACCAACATAAAACCAAAAAGTATAAATGTATCTATACACACACATATGTGTGTAATGAATAGTGATGGAAATTAAAACATCCTGATTCCAGAAACAATTTCTATCACTTCTTTGTAAGATGACATAAAATTTTCTCTGACTTCTCAGTCTGTAGCTATTGCTCCTTTAACGATAAATACATACACAAAAAAAAGACAACCAAATCTATTAAGCTTTTAAAATCTCCTTAAGAGAAAAGTATATGTGTCTCACCTATATTTCTAGGAGTCCAGTTATAAAGGATTTTTGAGGTTTTTTCTCTCCAACGCCCTATTCCTCAGAAAGTTACAGTGAAAAAACCTTTCAATTCACACAATGCAGTAGCAAGTTCAGGTCCTGAGGCATTGTTTTAGCAAAGTAACCATATGCTTATCCGCAAGAATAAGGAGAATTAAGTTTTGATGTGCACATAAGTTTATTGCCGCTGTGAGTCTAGGTTTGCAAGCAAATACTTTAATCCCTCTATTCCAGAAGCTATGTTTGTAATAGTAAGGTATTAAGACTGACTTGCTTTCCTAAAAAAAAAAAAAAACAACAATATCCCAGTTTAAACTTTATAAGAAATCAAGAAAGGAATTGTTCCTTGAAGGGGATTACACATCCTTGACTCTCCTGACCCCAATGGCTGTCTTTATACCAAGTAATTAGCAAAGCTAATGTACAACTGTATTTTGGGCTGGATCATTTTAACATGGAAATTAATCTCAGAAACTGTTACATAAAGTTATATTTTTAAAAAGTAACCACATTCTTTAAAAGAAAATAAACATTAAGTCTAGTTTTTCACTAATCAAGCTGTATATACATTTTCATACAGGAAAAGTACATAAAAAATGGATTCCCCATTAGTCTTCAGTTAATTCGGTTGGCATTCTGCATTTGCAAGTCTTGGTTATAAAGCATATGGGATAACTTCAAAGAAGCAAACAGACAGCAAAACATGTCTGAATTAGGATATCAGAGCATTTTCCCTCCATTCATCGGACAAATAGATTTCTATGAAGTATAATGGTTGTTTCAACAGCAGCAGGCAGATAAGCAGGCTGTTACCTTTGGGCACATGGGCTATGGTGCTGTGGTGCAGAAAGGGATGTATTTTACTCTAAAACAATTGATGGCTGACTGTTCTTATTTTATACAGCATGGCTGTCGGGTCCCAGCAGCACTGATTGCTAGTTACATTTTTCTACTCTATGGATTAAACTGATGAATGCTTCTGAGATCTGCCTCCAAGTATTTTGGCTCAAAAGACATGCTGAAAAGTCATAAGATTTGGTATCTCTTGTGTATTTGGCTGTTAACTGACTATGTTCATTGGACAAACGACTTCTGTCTCTAGAAGTAGGATAAAGATGTCAGCAGGAAAAGCAAGTCCAAAGGGTGGAGCACGTAGGTATGACTCATTTTGGAGCCTTTAACAAAATCAAAAGAGAGCAGTTCTAATAGGAGCATTTTCGTTACCTATTTATATACCATATTTTGAGACTTTCATGTTAGAAATATCTAAAATGTGAATTTGAAGGAATGATTTAATTTGCAATCACATTGTGCAAAGCACAAAACCCCAATGGTGCCGGATGTGCTTCAGGGGAAGGAGTCAGTTGGATTTAATACTGCAACTTGCAATTTCATGACAAACAAACTGTGGCAAAGATCCTAGGATTTATCGGAAAGACTCCATTTAGCAAGCCCCTGCTTTTTGATATGAAATCTGGATGTTTGCTGCTTAACACTGCACCTTTCTGCAAGAACTGAACTACCTTCAGGGGCCACCCAAGTTGTGGATCAGGGAACGAGTGCTGTGGGAAAGCAGACAGACTGCCCTGGTAGTGATGGACGGAGCCATGCAGAGAGCACAACTGATACAGCGCAGAGATAACGAGGGGAACCTGCCAACGGGTGCAGCCAAAAGCAGGCACAGCCAGCAGGAACGGGAGCAGTCAGCAACAAACTCATCCGGTGTGAAACCTGATGAGAGGGAACAGGAGGCAGTGGCTAATGAGAAATATCAGGACTAGAAAAAGTCTGGAGAGGCCTCCCGCAACATATGCCATGCCTTTTATTTGCCATTTAGCGTATCAGTATTGCATGCTCTATTAAAACCAGGTTAGGCTGGTCACTGAGAGGGAGGCTGCTTGGTCACCTTCAGCTGACTGCTGTCCCTTCAGAAATGAAAGGGAGAAGAGAAGAAAAATTCAGCATGTTGGACTGCTGTGAGATCTTCCAGAGCACAAAGCAGGTCAGGTGGAGAAGCAGGAGGAACACAGTAAATAAAGCTATGGTAAGAATGTACCTTAAAGAGCAGACATGGTCAAAACTGAGGGGATCAAAAGAAAGATGCTTTCCTTAATGACCCGCAGGGTCCTTGGAGAGTTTACTGAAGCACAAACAGACATCAAAAGACTTCCAGCTTAGGACAGAAATTTGGACATCACCCCAAAATGTCAGAGGACAGGACTCTCACTGAGAGAAGGTAGGAGGAAAGCTGTTTAAGAAGCTTTTATTTTCCTCTGGCTCAGCCAATCTGAGGTTCTTTTACCTCATTCCTACATATCTCTCATGAAACACAGTTTTAGAGACCCAACAGTCCTGCTGGTTTGAGCTCCACTTTAACAGGGAATGCAGGTTAGCTCGACCTCCATGCTCTAACTGACTCAGGGTCTGGTCCCACCTCCCTCGCTAGCCTTTTAAAGGTCACAGAAACTCAACACCTTTCTCAGAGACAACCTGTAAGTGTGCCTTAACTGGAGAGGAGAGACTATGAATACTTACTAGCTGTTGGGGGTGGGATGTGTGTCTCGTGGCAACTCTTCATGATATGTTCTCATGTTTCCAGCACTCCAAAAGAAGTTCCTTTTGCTTAAGCTCATTTGATTAACTCATCACTTGCAAGTCAGAAAGTATCACTTAGACAACACTGCAACAATTAAATTCAATTTCCCAGGTTTCTGGATGGCACTTTTATCTCTGTGGGTTGTTATATAGCAAGGACCTCCAGAAGCTCCTATTGCAGCCAGTCAATGCCTAGCAGAAGGGTTACATAGCATCTACTGACCCTCATAAAGCTCTTTGAAAGCTACAGGTAGGAAGCAATATATGAGAAAAAAAAATATATATATTCCCCTGAATTGAAAGAATACGTAATGGAAAGAAAAACTACAAAAAAACAATAGCTTCACCAAAGCCTTTTCCATTAACTGGAAGGTTGAAAACTGAAATTCCTTAGGCCCATATAACATGATTCTTCTTCCCCCAAGCTAGGAGATGCTTTTTATCCTTTAAAGAGGCCACTAGCTGTACATATTGATAAAGTTTTTCTTTCTCCAGCCCAAGGAAGATTTTAAACTTTCAAGGGATTACAGGATTTTATATTGTTAGTGGATAAACCTAATCTTCTGCTACCCGTGTCCTAGAATCCCTAATAATGAAAAAAAGAAACCAAGGATTAAAAGCTAGTGGTATTACAGCTGTCAACACATCAGCCTTAATTTTTCAAAAGCTTTCACATAGGTACACTGATGTGTCTGGAGTCTTTTGCTGAAAGTATTTGATCAGTTTCACAGCGATAAGATAACCAAAAGTTACTTTATTTTTATAAGTATAGCACAACCTCGTAAATATAATGGATTCACTTTAAATTCTTTCTTCTCCTCTGAGTCATAGGTGTTTGGAAAGATGTGGTCATTTAGGATAGAAAGACTTTCAAAGGCATCCTGGTAAAAACTGTTATTGACCGGTAGTTTGGTACGTCATAGCATCCTGAGAGTTAGGGAAAAGGGAAAAATTAAAAACGTGTTGTGAGGCAATGATTATCTTTTCCCCATGATGTTGAAGTGGTGAAATAAATCCCCAAATTAGCAAACCTTCATTTCTTGTGCTTCAGAGCTCCTTGATTCTGCAGGGAGGTGGAACAGCTGTGAGCTACTGGGACTTTCCCAGTCCGATGTTAACATTTACACTGGATGTTCTGACATGACTGTGGCCAAAAAAACCCCAGCAGGGTGAAAGTCGATGTGAGAAGTAGTGTCGTTCTCAGCCTTCTGGGAATTATGACTGTGACAGAAGAAAACCTTTAAAAAGAGGAAGGCCAGGATACATTTTTTACTCCTTTCATATTTTTTTCCTTATTTCAAGATTCAAGTTCACATCAAGAAGAAAAGAACTTAAAGAGATGAGAATTCTTTAAGTACTGAGATCACACAGTTCTCAAATTCTCAGGGAGGTATGTGAGAAAACAAGCCAGCTTCATGGCCTATATACACTAGTCCATATTTCTGATACTATTTAAGGGGATATCTACCTAAAATGGGTGCATTCATGTCCCCAGATACAAGCAGTGGCCACAGTCATGCACAGCTGCATGCTGTACCCACAGTGGCAGAAATTTGCATCTGTACAAATTATTCCGACAGCATGTGTCTGAGCATTAAACTGTAACCTCCTTGATGGCCATTAAGGTTAGGGGTGGTTTAGTGAAGCCTGTCCTACAAGTCCAGCAAGTAAGCACGCCCATCTTAGCTGCAAGCAAATATAAACTCTGCAGCTGCACGTGGAACCATTTGATGTATGAAGCAAAGGAGAGAGGAATCAAGAAAAAAGCAGTCATGAGCAGGTAGGGAAGCAGGCCTATATAGGTTCTATTAGCTCCAAAACATTTGCAGAATACATCAGTAACTAATTCAGCTGCCCGTGGGAGAAAGCTTAAGAACGATATAAAATCACTGACCCCACCGGATGCACAGCACCAGGGCACCTCGGGGCAGCTGAGAAAATACAGAAACTCTTCTCAGTAACCCTATGTAGGTAAATAATCATCAACCTGTGGTACTCAGAAGGCAAAATTTCCCCCTTTCCTTTACCCACCTCTAGGTGAAAAACTCCTACGCAGCCACCTAAATTGAGTATTGAAGTTTCCTCTCACATACTCAGGTTGTTCTTGGATAAATCAGAAGAAAGGGCTTAAATAGAGCTGTGTTGGGAGGAAAAAAAGAAAACAGACTTTGGAAAAATCTTCACATCTCTCTTTTACATTGATCCAAGAAGCTAACAGGCAATTAACTACTGCAGTGGTACACTGCCACCTAGAAGAAGCACTTCAAGACATCACAGACTTCCCATCTGGTTATTAAAGAGCAAAGATGCCGTCACACTGGCCAGATCTCTGCAGCTTGACCTTTGAATATTAAGTTGTCACCAGTACGCACACCTACCAGACAAATGCTTAGCCCAGTGCGAGACATTATAATTGAAAGAAGATACAGACTGATGCCAGAAATGTAGAATGCCTTTCCTATTAAAAAGTTAACCTACATTGATTTACCGTATGTGCATATCTTGCTATTGTGATAATAAATTGACAAAAGAGCCTGTGAGGATAGCCAAAGAAAATAACCTCTATAGGAAATTTCTGTCTGTAAAAGCCCTTTCAGAAATATAAAAGTGCAACTAAGAAAACAAGGAATTCAACAGCAAAATATCATCTTAAGAGAACCAGAATGTTATTCCACATTTGCTGTTCACAAAGGCTAACCAGTATTGCTTTGTATTGTTTTTCTCGCTAATATCACTGTTCTTTATCTAAACTAAGCATCCTGTGAAACGATTCATCTCAGACAGGGGAAGTGGTCGTGTAGCCTTGGGGAGGTTGGCATCTGACCTTTGGTCTATGGAGCACACACATAAGCAACACATTGCCATCTCCATACAAAAGCGAAATAGGCTACAAGTCTACCAATAGTGGTTTCCCCCCATATAATCGGATACATGTAACATAATTAGAAAGGGGAGGGGGAAAAATAAAAAAGAAATGGAACTACATTACACCACCAAAACCTCCCGGATCGTCTGATGCATCTAAAGATGAGAGGTTTAAATCAGAATCTACTGTGACAAAAAGCTTTGACTTTCACTGTTTAAGATTTTTCAAACCAAAATCTGGACTTCCTGGGAACGCAAACAGCCTTAACCTCAATTCAAACACAAGCAAAATGAACTCCTGGTCAGAAACAGCAAATGACCAAAAGGTCTGGACCTGCCCACAAGGCAATCTAAATCAGTTGCATATAGTCCATAATGGCCACACCTCAGCTGGGAGTTCCATTTTGCTCTGCTTTGAATGCCTCCCTGTACAACTGAACAGCTTAGTATTTGCATTTACTTTAATCTACGTTGTAATTTTTATTAATGAATGAATTCTCCCTGTGAAACAACAGAAACCTTTTGTCTTATGTTTGCAGTTGTCACTTAATTAAAAGTTTACTTAAACTTTAAAGAAAGCCCTCAAATCATCTAAAACCAAGGAGAACATTTTAAAAAGTATTTTCTATTAAACCAAAGAATGTGGAAGTTTGCCCTTCCTTATTCACCACCACTTACCACTGCATGAGCATTCGGTCTTCGTTTATCTGTATGAAATCTCAGCAAAAATACAATATACACTGTGTACAGACTAGATAACACCAAAAAACCTGCCTGTGAATATCTACACCAACACAGCAAATACGTTGGTGTCACTCACACACTCATGGAATTCCATCGCTGTGTGTCGTCTAATCTGGGAATTATGCCACAAACTAGTCTTTCATCATATAATAATAAATTCAAAGGAACTCCAAGATGAAATGTTTTATCAGGAACAATGATATGCTGAACAGTGCAGTGAACCATTCACTAGTAATTCTGATAGCAGGACTACGGGACACTTAGACGCTTTCTGAACAAAGCAGATTGTCTTTTAGAAATGGATGAGCTGCTCTGGCTAAGACACTTCTTTCCACCATACTACTGCATAAAAACAAAAACACAGAGCTCCAGGGGCTTTGAGAGGTCACTGCACAGCACTAATCACTGCACTGCCTAAAGCAGGATGAATTATACTTCTGTTATTCCTAAAACACTTTCCCATCCCATTCTCAGAGAATTCCCAACAACAAACTTCAAAACTCCCCAAACAGTGCATTATTATCTTTGCCTTAGAAAACATTCCCTAAAGGATCTTTCTTGCTGTGATTTAAATCTATTACTTATACCACAGACTCATATAGAAACTTCTTCATTTTGCAATAATCTTGATGTACATAATTATGCCTCCCTCAGACTCCTCTTCAACCTAAAAATCCGAAAATTTTAAAATCTTTCTTCACATTTCATGTTTATAGACAAATCTTGCTTCCCTTCAGGCCCTCTATAAATGACGATCCAAATCTTTCCTGAAATTTCTTGTCCCCAAACTGGAGAATAGTAGGTTTCTATTGTGTGTAGTATAGCTATAGTCTCTTAATTTAGGGCTAGTAAAATGTGTGGTTCATATATGCTCTTTTCATTCCACGTTTGATGTTTTTGCAATAGTACAAGACCTTTGATTCTTGAGCAGTTTATAAACTGTCATAATTCCATTGCTTTTTACTGAGAGGGAAAAAAAAAAAAAAAAAAATCCTCCTCCTTCATCTGTGGTTCCTCCTCCTACATTTGTGTTGCTCATTATGTATAAATGAGATAACACAGCACCATTTATCCCTGTTGAATTTCATCCTATTTTTTCAGACCATTGTTTCTTCAACTGAATACAATAATCTTGAACTTTAATCCTGTCCTGCAAAATGTCAGCTATTCCACACTATTTTTTACTTCCAGTAAATCTTATAAACTTACTCCCTACGCCTCACTCAGATCTTTCATTACATCGTTATTCATTACATTTTATGGAGTAAAACCAAACCAAGGCAGTGTAAGACTGGATTTCAACAATGCTTCCTTAATTTTGACCATGAACTATTCTTTGGTAACTATTCTGTGCTTATCTTATCCAAGGTTTCACCATTTGTTCTGTTTCAGGTACTTCTAAAACAGAACTAGAATGTTGCTCATGGGCTCCTTTCCCTAGCCCCTCCTTTCATTTTAATGAGAGGTTTTACATCTCTTCTTTTCCAGTACCTCACTCATTTTC
The DNA here is from genome assembly GCA_009806455.1 of Tetrax tetrax. Lineage (NCBI taxonomy): Eukaryota > Metazoa > Chordata > Aves > Otidiformes > Otididae > Tetrax > Tetrax tetrax. The sequence continues at coordinate 28,285 of WHYT01012804.1, read as the reverse complement.
TGTAACTCTTCAAAGTAATGGGCTGAGGCTGCAGTGGTATTCCCATTCTAGACTAGATCTCACACCTTTCTACCTAGGCAAAAGGGAAAGAAAAGGCATTTAAGCGTTGCTAGTTTTCAACCCCCTATCAATGGTACTTGTCTGTCTGTAAATAAACGGGAGCACGAGGAAAGCTCCTGCGTTTCCAGAACAGCTGCTGGGTACGTGTGGTACTGAGTTCCAGAAGGAACTGAGCACTGTGGGGGGTGTTAAGGAGGGGAGCAAAGGGAGAGATTACAAGTTCTTGCTTTTGATGGGACATTTCTTCTTTTTCCACTCCCTCCCTCTAATCACTTTTCCTTTGGGAAGATGCATAATAACAAACTCTGGGTGATTCAATAAGGAGTTTTTCTGATCCTCTGCCCTTTTGCCACAGAAATCCCCGTGGAAAAATGACATTACGATCCATGTTCAATGAGCAATAGCAGCACCTATTAGACAAAAATATAAGCATGCTGGTAACTAGGGCAAATTTTCTCATGTAGCCACTCAGTCTCTGTGCAAAAGATTCTATGATTCTACAAAATTGCCAGTAGCCACTAAAAATATTCTGGTATGTTAATTGAGTAGTAAACATCTGTCGAGACAAAGGTATCTCTCTAATAAACATTGGAATTTTTTTTTTCTTTTCCCCTCAAATGGACTAACCTTTCAGGTTTTTTAAGAGGCACTGGAAGTTGTTTACCAAGAAACTACGGGGAAGAAGGGTGCTTTCATTTTTATGTCCAAATATTTCACGTGAAGTCTGTACCCCTTTCATGCTCTTTATTCTATTAAACTACCTATTAGTGCATCTCACCCTCAAACAACCTCAATCGAGTTCTATCTACAGTATAAAACCTTTGAGATTAGAGAGGAGTGAAGCACGAGTCCAACTGCACCAACTGTTCAGACTCCAGCTATACAAACAAGCACCGTATCATTTCTCTGTTATACTCTTGACAGAAAAGCAAATGAAAACCAAATACAATGCCTACCCAGACTGCCCACCGCTGCATTCTTTGGGCTCCGAATGTGTTGCAGTAGAGAATTAACCTACCAAATTGTAAAATTGGGCCACAGAGTACTCAGAAATTCAAACTGCACAGAGAACAATAATCCATAGGCATGTTGAAAGGAAGAAATCTGAATGAGAACACTGCATTATTTATAAGCTAATTATGAACATACAGATTTTTTATCTCTGCACTGTGACCTGAGGCTCAAAGTGCCAAGGAGCCTGAAAAGACATGAAGGCTCAGAATGGAATTAACTTTAAAAAGAGCATTTCCACAGCTTCAGGTCTTTTTATGAGCATCAGCAAGGCTAAGAAAAGGAATATAAGCAGAGTGAAGTCACTAGAGGAGCTTTGCTTTCCAATAAAGCAAAGATTTAGAAAAGACGCCACACCTTCAAACATTAATCCACACTTGAGGACAGCAATAAATAACAGTAAAAAGTTGATCAGTGCTTGAAACATAAAGGATATGTGCCTTTCTCTAACACACTGCAGCTGACAGAAGGGGTATCCAAATCCAGATTTGACTCTTTGCCTCTTACAGACAACTCATGTTTCTTGACGAAGATTTTGTGCCACAACACAATTTTTTTGTGCCCCTTCTTCGGGTACGCACTGACTGTCTGCCCTCACATTTGGACACATGCTTCAAGTCATCACATCTCATCTGAGAGGAAGCCACCACCCAGTATCCCTTACATAAGTAATCTTTTACTTTTTTACTCTTTCATTGTGCATGCTTCTGTTAGTAATGATGCTCTGCTGAGATATTCAGTAAGATGAAAAGATGGCTGTATTCAGAGCATTAAAAGGAAACGGAGAATATGTTGCCTACAGAAGCACAAAAAAAAAAAAAATACAATAATGGCTCTAACACATGGCTAGAAGCCTGTTCCGGACAGAAGCAGCCTCCAACACAGACTTACATCATCCTAACCACCAGATCTAGAATGCATTCTTTAGGTAATATCACAATATAGCCTTGGCACTCTTCAGATTCTTCTCTTGTGCTTCGTAAAGTACACCAGTCCTCTGTTCTTGAGATTTTGTGCAACTTCATAAGGAAACTGTCTGGGAAAAAAATATTTTTTCAAAAGACCTTAGAAAAAAACTGTGACACTTTAAAAAACCCACATACATACTATCCTCTCCTGCAGTTTCTTCAGCCAGCTATTAAAAGCCTAAGAAACACTGCAACCCCTTACATGAGGAATTAAGAGAAATCAGGCATGCATACCAACCCTTACATCAGCCTAGTTCCAGACTACATATCGTCTTCCCCACTATAATCCCAAAGGCCATCAGTGGGATGAAGGTGGCTAAAGCCCTGGTATCATTGCTTGTTCTTTTCATACAGAGCAGCCGTGGGCCACTCCTTCCCCACCTATTTGCAAGAAAATATATGGAACTGGTTGCTATTGGCCAGCTACGAATTACAAAATTAAAATCTGGTGTGCCAAACCGGCACAGCTGCATCAGCCACTGCCGAGCTATACGCAGACCTGCCAAATAACAGCCGCCTCGCTTAGGCTGAACTGGGATGCATCAGAGCCAATGGCAGAAGTGCAGTTAAGATGACATTTTTTCCCATTGAATGAGTTCCTTTTCAATCACTACTTAAAACCAACTTATACAAAACGTACGACACAGCATAAACAAAACCGTACAGCCAAAGACCAGACTTATCCCTGCAGTACAGCCATACCTCAGACAAAACTACTAATTTGAAACACCAATATGCCCTCAGAGAAAAAAAAAAGTATATTAGAAATGTATGTATTAGTATTAATAAATTAAATAACACACGCACCCTATAGATGCTTTGAAGCATTACACTATGGATAAGACTGAAAGAAAAAAAACAAACCCTTCATTTTGCCTACACCTACTTGTTTGTTTTGTTTCAAGCAAAGATTGTTTTCTTTCCCCTATTTTTTTTCAGGAAACAAAAATTTCAAGTTTTTATGTACAAATTGTGGAAGCCAGAGACAAAATGCCACCTTTTTATGTGAGATGTTTTCTTTTAAGAAAAATAGATTAACTTTTCTAATGGAAATAACTCCTGAACAGATCTGACTAGGCTATGAAAGAATCGGTGAAGTTATATCTCGAGGTATCTGTCACTAGATCACAGCAACTGCATGACTCTCACCAAATTAGTCTTAATTTCTTTTCAGAAAAATAATGGTTTGTTTTTTTTTTTTAAGTCAATAGTATTTAGATCATACTCTCTGTTTCAGCAGGACAAGCCTCAAGCCAAAATTTGTCTCAGCACTTTTATTTCTTCACAATATCACAATAGTTCTATTTTTTTTTTTTTTTTTTTCTGAGTAACTCCCAGAACTGCTTTTTGTAATGGTAAGAAAAGTCACCAAACTTTTTGTTTGCCCTATGGACCAATAAGATGAACTACAACAGTAATTCAAAGTGCCATTGCTTCCTGCTACCTTAATCACAATCGGATAAGAATAGGCAAAAGTAATAAGAATTCTATCTGGAATTCTACTGTTGGCTTTTATCTCATTGCTTGACAACCATTTGCAGGAACTTTTGTCTTCAAACACGTTCTCTTTTTCCCTCTTTGATTGTAGAATTTTCAGAAAGGCCTTTCATCATCTAATCCACTTTTCAGCAGCAATAGTTGCAATTCACTTTTCCTAAAATGTATTCTGTGGCCATCTTTATTCCTTACCTGAAATGTGCCCTTCTTAAAAACCAGCCATGCATTCCTCCAAGACAAGAGCAGATTTTGTAACTCTGCCTCTGGAGAAGGGGGCTCATTTTTCAGCCACCACCACTGCCACCCCTTCCTGAAATAACGCAGGCAAGTCATGCAGCAACGCTGTGTTTTATTTCCTCATCTGGGAGGTGAGGCCAAGTAATCGCTGCTTCTTACAAAATCTAATACATATTAGCTAATGTGTATGAAACGACTCATATTGCAGAAAATGCCACAGAAGAAGTATTCATTTGTCAGTCTATTAGGTGTGTAGAGTACTACAGCATGTACTACACTCATGCCTCCCTCTGCCCAAGCCATGCACTCTAGCTCCTGACAGAGATCCTACACAGTACCTAAAATCTAAAAAAAAAAAAAGAATATTTAACACATCTCTGTGTTTGTTTTAATGAAACTAGTGAAATCAAATATATGGTGAGATTTGAAATAGGAACAATGTTAGAATAACAATCCTCTTGCATGAAAATTCCCCTGGATTTTACAATTTATTAATTAAAAGGGCAGTGTCTCCCTCTATAGGGGAAAGCTATCCCAACCAGAATGCACCAATTAAGCCTCATCCTCCATCTTTGTATCTTAATCTGAAGGTGTCATTTTGCACCATTGATTTTTAAGCAGAAATCCCCACTGAGCTCGATGGGGATTTCTGTTAAAAAAATCAATGGCACAGTATGGCTAGGGGTATTTAAACTAACTCTGGACTCTGCTTTAATCTACTTTCTTTCCTACTTCTTTAGTGTGAGGAGAAAATTGTTATTTTTATGTCTCTATTGACTACATTTTAAGATATTAAATTAACACGACTCCAAACAAGTACCAAGAGTTATTATTTTTACTATTTTAAAGATAAACCTTCTTGATATGTTGGTTTTCCATAAAATGTCACAGTGGTAGGCAAAGTACAGTTCAGCTGTGTTGTGGAGGAGAAGGATCAGCAGACTCGGAGTGAGTACTAATACACTGAGAAAACTAAGAGCCTATTGAAACCAACCTAGAAATGTGGTTTCTTTCCAACCCTCTGTATTGCTTTTCATTTACTTCGTAGTCAAGGCACATGAGAATTTGTTTGAAGGATGTTTACTGTACTTTCACAAGCTCCTATGTGTGATGCAGTGCTTTTCACTCAAACACAAATCTTCTGGCTGTCTATAGAGACTTTGGGACTACCGGGACACACACACACACACACAGAGAAGCAATTGCTTCTTACTGAAGAAAATTAGAAATGTCATTTTTAGAGTATTTGTTTTTTCTACAGAAGAAAAAGGTTTCTACAACCTCGTTCAATTAACTTATGTAAGAAAGAAAACATTCCTATAGCTCCTCCAACTGTTTCTTGTAATTCTCCTTAACGGCTTCCTTGTTTCCCTTCCATGCCACAGCATATCCCATGTCTTGTCCTGTGGGTCCAAGGTTTCAAGTAATTTTGATGGACTTCAGTCATGAAATGGTTTGGCCTATACCATTTAGATTTGATTCTATCTTATTCTCAATGAACAAACAAGACTGAAAGGGATTCGGTTTTACATAGTCTGGTTAATTGTTTCTTACCAGCTCACTTGAAGGCACCCTTCAACTGAGGAATCAAATTAGGAATCAGGAGCAAATATCTTCTTGCAATTTTGGAAAATAAACCCTAATATATGTTTTAGAAAACAGTATAGCTTTGATCATGGGCCAAAAAAAAAAAAAAAAGAAAATATATAGATTCAAAATTATTTTTGATGGATGCTGGAATGATATGGATTAATCAGACACAATTTTAAGCAGATTGCATTGCTCTAAAGGGACAGACAGTTCTCACTGTAATGGTGAGAACTAATTATCCTGAAAAAAAGCCAAAAAGTCACAATAGTTACCAGTAACTTTCATTTTAACTCACTCTTCAGTTCCTCCTCCACACATAAATCTAACAATTGTTGAGGCTTTGGGGCTGCAGGGACATACAGATAGGGAAGACAAATATAATCTTTGCTTTGAAAGAACTACTTTCAGAAGCAGAATGAAACACTGGTTACAATCTGTGCCTGCTCTGATCCCATGCAAATTGATGGCAGACTCAACTGATTTCATTGGGAGTTAATTGGGGATGCCTTATGATACTTCAAAAGGACCAATTGTGAATTATCAGAAACCAGTGTTTATGTTAACTGCCCTACGCCTCAGTCTTCATATTTGGCTAAGGATCTTATTGCATCCTTGATTGCAAGTCTCTCCTTTGCATTATGATATTTATCGATGCAAAAAAAGAGCAGCTGGTAAGCTGACTGTTCCCCCATGAGCTAAGATTCTGTAACCCCATGAGAAAAGATTCTGTAACCCCATGAGAAAAGATCCTGTAGCCCCATGAGAAAAGATCCTGTAGCCCCATCTTCTAATACTTCTTCCGAACACTTGAAGCTACATAAAGGTGAGATAATTTTAACAACAAGTATTTGATCACCTAAAAGCAAGTGATACAGCATCTAGTTATACAGGTCATCATTAACCAAAACTAGATCAACAATAATCACAAACCACAATTTTCTCTGCTTTCCTGTAGGATTCTACTCAAGAGAGCCATTTTAGATCAACTGTATTCAAGCAAGTCTGCTGTCACTTGGTGATATACTAGCATCTAGTCAGCACTAGATATAATGTTCATACTGTGAATAATGCTGCAGGCACTGATGCCTTACCACCTTCTGAACTGAGCACCGATGTTATTACACTTTGTTCTAATATAGACTTTAGGGAAACAATAGAGAGGCCATTATTTCTGAGACTATAAACACAGCAAGAACAGAAGGCTGGAATCGCTTGTTACACCCTTAAAGTCAAGGGTCCTACAGCAAATCTATACTACAGCTATTGTTCCAAGTTTTATAACTAGTAGCTGATAGTAAAGGTGTTGTTAAGAACTAGTTTTCTTTGCTAAAGAGCTTCAAAATTCAACCAGTCTTCTACTGTCCCATCTGCTTAGAAAAACAATGCCAATCTTTTAATAGGAGCTTCCATATGAGAAGCTCAAAGTACTTGCAGAGCTTAATTTGTCACACTTAATTGCCCAATATCCTAATAAAATATCTCACCATCCTAGTGCTAGTAAGACAGTAAGATATTATCCTGATCTTAGACAGAGGGAAAGCAGGACATTAAACGGGATGTTGTAAAAATGATGAAACTTGAAGAAAATCCAGATCTCCTTGTTAAAGCTAGCTAAAACCTAGAATTCCCACTAAACAGAGAAACTTCAGATTTTTATTCATTTAAATAATAAATCCTGTCCTACTCTATTTCCCAAATGCCTAAGGGTTTTAATAGGTTTCATGAAATTGTATTTGAATTTTAACTTTCCCCCTTTTAATAGTACTGTCTTGCTATAATGATATAATGTGTTCTTATTTTTCTATTGCTTTAGCTCCACAAAAGCAGCTACCTCCTAATATATATTGAATATTTTTCCAGAAAGTTTCTGTTGGTGTTGTAGTGAAACTGATACTGCCAGTTACTAAAAATTGCTACTGTATTGCTACTTTCTTGATATATCAAGAAATAATGTAAAATACTTTTAAATAGGGAAACTCATGTTGCAGAACTAATTATAATAATTAAACCAGAGAGGCATTCAGAAGAAAAGAAACTTGCAACAGTTAGGGTCACAAAAGGTGACAAGGACAAGGAGAAAGATGCCAGTGTAGAAGCAAATGGACGCTCTTGGGAACATCTCTGAAAGAAGCTGTTTACAAACAGCCAAGCAATACCCTGTGAGAAACATCTGCTTTGCCAGCAGCAAGCTATCAGTAGGAAAGATGAGACTGCAAGGAGCATATAATTTCCACACTTTGTGTAAACAAGTGTATAATAACCACTCATAACAGTCTCATCCTTTTTCAGTCTCTAGGAGGAGGTAGCCAAACTACTTGTCTGAAGCTGACCCAAGTCACAGAGCAAAACTCCTCTCCACATGCTGCTCTGCACAACTTTCACATCAGGAAATGTATAACTGCAAGTTTTTTTGTTTTCCTTTTATTCTTTAACTTGTGCATTGATCTCCTGGGAAAAGGAGCACACTCAGTAGAAGTCATCTCAGGTATTTTCCCACTGGTAAATACATAGCCCATCATTTCTAAGAAAACCCGTGTGATGTTAGGAAGGAACATCTTTTGTTATAATATAAAAACCACAGCCATAAACAATGACGCTTTCGCAAACCAGCAGGATCTATCTCAGCTCCAGTTCGAAATCCCCACCAGGTTCCTGAATTTTCACTCTGTACAGCACTGTAGAACACGTTAAGCACTACGGAGGAATTAATGAGCCAGGTTTTGAGATCAACATATTAATATCAATTTCTTCAAATAGTCCATTCTTTTCAGTAAGTCACCAAGAAAGTTTAAGTTAACCCTCCGTTCTTCCCCACATGTCTTCTGAGAGATAAAATTGCAATTTAAAATACAGCTCGTAAGTTCTAAGTTACCTATAGCTGTGCCCTAGAAAGGTGACACACGCTTCACTCCTAGCTGCTTTTCTAGGTCTGTAACATATGAGCACAGACGAAGATCTCCCACAACAAAGGGTTTTCCTTGTAAATTAAGCTGCAATAGCTTACAGGACTATTTAGAGCCATGCAGGGTTTGGGACACATCCAGCATACATTACCCGTCTGTTCCGCACTGTGACTCTTTCCTCTGTGCTGCACCCTCTGAGTCCAGGCGTGCAGCTCACCTGCAATGCAAACTTTCTTTCCAGTTTCAGAGTATGGGATTTCTTGCTGATTCTGTCCCCTTCTAGCTGAGTTACTCTGCTCTGCTCTTTGACTTGGTCAGTCAGTTTCTCACTACTCCCTAACCTGCTTTTCCCTTTGGTTGGAAAACCACAACAATGTATTCAAAACATGAAACACATACATGAAGGTTCTCTTGCACTTTACCTACTAACCCACTGCACAAGGAGAGCAAATTTAAATAGGGACTATTTCTACTGCTGGCTTCCCCCAGTAGTACTTTCTTCTCCCCTTCCAATTCTACTGCTCCCATGAGCTGTCCCTGCCCCTCTCATTCACACTCACTACCTAACCAAAAAGGCCACAGTCTGAGGTCTGCTACAAACACCATTCCGACCTGAGCACAGAACTCTGATGTCTTGTAGGTAGGTAACCTTGAAAACACCTTCTGGGAGATTCAGTCTCACAAAGTAAAGATTCCCAGTTTTTCACTGGGAACGCTCATGCTGCTCCCGAGAATTCACACGACAAAGCTCAAAGTTTCAAAGTTCACCTTTGTGAGCCTTGTACAGTAAGATTCACAAAGCAGAAGAACAGTGGATAAATCTTCTTAAATAAATTAACTGAAAATATCCTTAAACATTTTATAAACTGGATTTTCTAGTCATCATGACTAGACATCAGTCATTGACATCAGACAATGATCCTCACTTTGGAGTGGCTGCATCACTCCTAGTATACAAAAGTGAAATCCTTTTATCCCATTGCAGGAGGTTCAAAGAACAGAGTAGAAACTTGCAAATGTGGATTTAAGACACACAAATAAAGTTTTGTTTATCAAACGACAGATGTCTCAAAACTGCATCCTTTTCAGTAACGAATGATTGCACATTCTCATAGGACATAGTGTAGTCAATCATTGGATGCTATTAATGTTAGTGTCATTAATGAATAATTTAAACATTTTTTTAAAGCTATTCTGCTGCAGGAAGATTTAAAGATCCTCTTTTTCTTTTAAATTATATGAAGCAAAAGTAACTTGGACACATAATGCAATCAGTTTTATAATTGACAAGCATGATTACATTTTTGCAATAAAATATATGCCAGTACCCCAGTAAATTATTGCCTAATGCTATACGAATCTGGCATTAATGAAGAAATTGAAAAATAAACAGCAGCAGCAGCTTTAAGTACAAAAATCATCAATGCATATTTGAGACTAATGTGATTAAGAACAACATGATGTGTGAACGCAGATTGCTTCTTGGTTCAGCATTTCTCATTTTCATACAGCTTACAATATTGCACGGGTTGTTTTTTACTGAACAGCTAACCTAATTTAGGATGTTACATGCCCATTCTGTTTTCCAAGCAGAGCAACATTTATATTCTCGGGATTATATTCTATTAGTGTAGGCAGATTAATTTTTCAAACTTGTTTGTCCTGGGATTAGATGAACATGAGCTTGCAATATTTTAAAGCCATCTACACACTTAAGTGAAATTAAGTGGAAGCCTGCAGAATCAGAAAAGGTTCAAAGGAATAAAGAATGACTCTTGTCAAACGGGAAAAGATTAGACAATATGTGAGCAATGACCAGTTCTTAGCTGCAGCTTCAAACTAGAAAATTACTGTCGTGTTCAGAAGTGATTTAGTGTACAAGCATCAATGTCTCCTTTTGGTTATTGGGAATATAAACAGAAACTGTTGGACTACCTGTGAAAAACCTAGATACCTTGCTAAAATTTCTCGGGAGGTAGACAATTTCATACCTATCCAAAAATACAATCCCTCCCCCAAAAGCAGCGTCATGCTCACTAAACCGTGAACTCACCTTACAGAGTTTTCAAGGGCTACATCAGAAGTACCTCAGAACTCTTTTAGACAATTTTATCCCACTTCCTAATAATCCAAGCATAACGCATAGACCATTTCAGATGCCCTTAGCACTAACGTCAAGCTGGCTTCATATCTCCCAGCAGGCCAAGCACTGCCCAAGGAGTGTCCCCATCGCAACGCAGGACATCGTCAAGTCATTCTACCCTAGGATATCTCCTGCAGCCAAACAGATTTAAAAAGCAAGCTGGCATAGAGGAGCCTAGTCACACTGTGATTAATCAGCTGCTTCCCCGCTGATGCCACGCAGGCTGCCAGATCACAGAGACTATAGCCCCAAGAGAAGAGCAGGCAACTGCAACACCTGTATTATTTGCAGGCTAACAAAAATGCCAAAACCACTGGGGAATTAGCTTTTGCATAGGTTTCTTTGAATCCCATGTTGCTGTGTGTATACATTAATTACATATTCATTATACATGGTTTTGCATGTTATAAAGGTATAACACATTAGCTGTATATATAAAAAGGAGTAGGAACAGAAACCTGAATTTCCTGCCATCCTACTGGCAGTTCTAATTAACAGATTCAGCCTCCCATTCCTCTCTCTCCCCAAGCCGGACAATAACGAATTAATAACTGAAGGGCACCACCCCAAAATACTTTACAACTAAGGCAGTCCCCCATACTGGAAGAGACTGAGATTCAGGTCCCTGGCCTAATATTCCTTTCCAGGTGAATACTCACACCAATGAACAAGTTTCTAAAATGAAGTAAGAAATTTCTTTCTTGGTATGTGTGGCATTTGTTTTTTAATGAGTGACAGGCCACGGCAAGATGCCAGTGTGATCCCACCTGGGTCACCAGAAAACTGTTGTCTCAAATCTGGGTTCTTTTACCTGGTGTGCAGTACGCCAATCTTATACACAGAGCAGAGATATTTATTTATCTAATTTCTGTGCAGAGGTGGATGCTAGGTGGTAAATCCACAAAGCTAGCACACCTGGTTACAATTGTATTACATATTTATATAATTCAGAATAACAATTCTGCCTTTCAGTCACACCTACTTAACTACAATTGGTTAGTTCTTCTCTTATGTTAGTTTAAACATACAATACTTCTTAAATTACCTTGTATGCTTGGTGAATAGGGGTCTTTATTTGGGGAGGGGGCAATTTTAGCACTAGAGGTGTGGTTTTCATATTATAATGAGAGAGTTTGCTTTGAGAACACTAAGTAGTGGAATTTTACTGACCATTCACAACCTTTATCAATGTTATGCACCTGCAAGGATACAAGACTCCTTAGTTTAATAAATATTTTCTTGCTCTGGCTCTCTCCTTATCCTTCTGGGATTCTTCAGCAGGTCTGCTCTCCTTGGCTCAATCTTGGTGTTTCTTTGTTCTTTGTCAGATTTACAGTGTTATCCTGCTCTTTCAGGGCCACGTCTGCTGCGTTACTCTGCTTATCTTGCTTCTCTCTTTCCCATAGAGATCCTTCTTTACTTCACACTCCTTTGACAATCAGGTAGCTTATGGCACCACCTGGGGCAAGATGTTTCTTTTTTTTTATATATCAGTCTTTCAGCTTCTCTTCAAGGGTATAGTCATTAGCAGGGTACGGATTGTTTATACAAAGTAACTCGGCTTGCTCAAGTCAGATTCTGTTTCACGAGATATGCATTGTCCTTACCTAATGGACAATTTCATAAAAAAGTATTCACGTAAATTTTATTAATATTTCATTCAGGTATATGATAGCTCTAGAAAAAGATTATGTCTGAAAACTAAGAAGAGATGGCCACTTGTGTCTTTCCTAAAGCCAAGCTTTGTTCTGTCAAGCAGTACAGCACTGCTCCTCTTTTAACATGCCCTAAAGCTTTGTGTTCAGCCTCTTCTTGCCTGTATGAATCACAGGATGACTCCCTGCACAGTTGCCTACTGAGTGTGCCAGACAGCCTATCACAGATAATTTTTTTCTGTTTTCATATTAGCATAGTTATGGCTTCAGAATTATTTATTTGGCTTTCTTTTTTTCCCATCAACGGTCAGTAAATCACTGCATTTCTAAATTCTTCATTTCTAAATTTCTAAGTGAACATTGCTCTTTGCTCACTTCTGCAAACTCCCTACTGTTCATGGTTTTATTCTTGTGAGGGCATTTTGTGATTAAAATGCAAGCACCCAACTGTATCACTGTAATTAGACAGCGAAGCAGGTGTTTCCATCATGCACCCATTTATTCAAGGGCTGAACAATATTTATACCCAAATTGACTTTGGCATAGTAGGTCCTGCCTTGATGGAAAAGTTTCTTTCTCATCTATGGAAAAGTGTTTAAAATGTGTTTTAAAAAAAATCTATTCAGTCATTTTGTCATTAGACGCATCAGTTTCAATAAACATTAATGAGAAGCTAAGATACTTATTTTCAGAGCAAAAGACATTTATCCTGTATCTATGTTCTATTCCAATTACACCAAATGCTTAATGATGCAAGTCTAATCACTCCCTGGAACACATAGCGCTCCCATACACTTCTGACATCTCTCCATCACTAGATTATAACCTGACAATTTACAGGAAAGATTCATTCCAGACTTCAACTGCTTTAAAAAATTTTGTCCACAAATGTGCAAGTTCATGTTACAGATTTTTACAAATAACCCAATGTTTCTCTTTGGACTAAACAGTCCCTTTAGTGTCTTCCAATATACTTTCTTACAGCTGCATGTCATTGATCAGCTACGAGATTTAATTCTGGTAAAATTTTTAATATATCTTTAAAAGCCCTTCAAGTGTCGAGAAATCACTGCTTTCTAACTTTTACTTTCTTTCATTGTCAAGGAGACATTTAAATAATGTATAAAAAATATGCAGCAGTGTCACTGAAGAACATATTTAACAGACACATTTCTCCAGATTTTTTCCCTTTCCCCTGTCAGAAGCATCGTGATATTTGGTCTGTTTTACACTGCTAGCCTGAATGTGATTGTGGGTTAGTAGTTGAATGGATGAGACTCAATGAAACCACCACTTGTATTTGCAAAAGCAACTGTGCCTGGCATTCTGGGGACAAATTTCAAACCCTCTAGTGCTTTGGTGGAAACACTATAGCCATAGGGCTTTCCTATTTTTCCTAGTCAACTACAGCAATGGGAAGGGGACAGGGGATGGCTTAAGGTCAAATCATGACACTTCTGATGTTCATGGAATCTCTGAACTAGCTATGCATTCTTTGAGCAGCGGTTAATCACAGCTGTAAGCCTTCACTGCGATGGCTGATCTACAGAACCTACTACAGATCCAGAAATCTGGAAATTGCTATGGGTTTCTGGAAGATGATAGTCTATTTAAATAAATGTAGGATATATAAACACTACTTGAAAAACACTGTCTTATTATCAAGTGACGTGCCTCTTTCTAGAGTAGCTACAGATGATTCATGGAGATGTTAGTTTTGGTTTTTGACATACACCATAGGAAAGCTCCATGTCTATATATACACGTTATAAAACATACTTTGCACTAGCTTTTTAAAAAATCATGTAAAACGTGATAATATAATTTGCTCATGTAAATCCATGTGCAAGATTTGTCCATATGCATATATCTGTTTCACAGTGACCATGTCGTACAGTTGCGTACTTCTGAGAATCTACTATAAGCCACACAGCCAAGTTCAGTTGTAGTATGCTGCCACCAAGGTTAGATGGCAAGTGAAGTTACCCTCTCATCTCTAGTTTTGAAAAAGAAGCCACAAAGAATATCCAGTATATCTTCCAGTAAGGTTTAGCGTATTTTACCCACCTATAGCTTGAGAAACTGGGATTCTTAAGTTTCACCTAAGAGCAACTCCAATTCATCTAAGACAGCTGGACAGTATGAGAGCACCAACAAATAGTCTTCCTGCTCACACTCTGCCTACAACTCTCCCAGAGTATTCTCAATGCTTGCTGGGTCAGCATCAAACCAGCAGCACCACCAGCTCTCCTCAGCCTCTGACGCCTGGCACGGCACATCCGGTGAAATTAAATGGCACAAGAAAGTCTTGTACTGTTCTCCAAGGTAAAAATCACCCGTAGAGCACGCTACCACTAAACTACAGCCCAATCCTTCCAGCTCCTGTCCACTTAGCTGGTAGTAGCAGGTTGGAGCATTTTTAATTTGTAAGGTGAATTTTAAGCTTCAGAAAATTGGTTAAAATTCATAATATCTAAATTAATAGAGAAATAATTTTCAATGTATTGTAGGTTATGCCTTTCCCTCTCTTTACTATTTTTTTTGTAAACCATTCTGATGTGTCACTGGGGTATTTACTGCTTAGCTACGTACATCTAACCTCTTTGAGGGAGAAGTTTAGTTGTCAGGCAGCAAGTATCAAGAGGGCTGATAACAATTCCCTCTTAAGTAGAAATTGACAGTCTATATTAGTGTCTGCTTTGAGACTAGCAAGTTAAAACCCACCTGCAGTCAAGAAGGAGGGACTCTTAAAAAGTTCCCATCAGCGTGAGCTAATTTTCATTAAATCAGCATTGTTGAAATTAAAATGCTAAATACTTGCTATACAATGATGGGACTCCCATTATGTTCACTACTTCTCTTTCTTCACAAGAAAAAAAGTTCATGTGTAAAGTGGTGCTTAGAAAATGTTCTGGATTGACAACTCCAGGCAGTAAGGCCCTTTTACTTACAGACAAGAAAGATGGCACATGAAGAGTAGCAACAAAAGCTGCTCCACTACAACTTCTCCGTTAAAATCCCACCTGTTGGCAGCTTTCAGTCATTGCTCTAAGCCCAGTCATACCTTGATTTTGGGCAACACTTCAAGCACAAATGACCATCTCTGTGGCAGGTGGCTGCAGTCCCTATCAGCAGCTAGCTGACAAGTACCAGAACCGGGATAAACTTCCAATCCAGAGCAGTGCACAGAACTGCTTATGTGAGAAGTATTTGTTAAAAAATTAGGTTATTTCAAATTCGCTTTTAGACAATTATTTACTAGATGAAAGAATACTGCTGATACACAGATGACCCCAATTATATTTCTGTTAATTCATAAAGGAACTCTATAACTACTTCCCACCATTTTGCACTCAAACACCGATTTTGGCAAAAACAGACATCTGATTATGTGAGTGTTATACTCTGTATCCCTTGCTTGTCTATTAATATTACAAAACCACACAATCCAATACTACTCCCAAACCCAATTTGCATAGACAAACAAAATGTCTGGACATAAATTCAGATTCATCCTATGCTGGTATGAATGTGGAAATTTAATGAGTGACCTGGGCACACATGCACACGCTTTCCTGCTACAGTTCCCAGGTGGGGCATGCAGATCCTCTTCCCTTTGCTCCTCCCTAGTACAGCCATAAGAGTCAAAGGGACAGGAAGATGCCTGACAAGAAACCCACAGCTGTATAGACAACAGTGACTATAAGCAATCTATCACAAAACAATCCCAAAGAGAGTTGAGCAGCTACCACTGGCTAACTTAAGACTCCTTGACGAGGACTAAAGCAAGGACTGTAACAACCGAAGGATGAGAAGCAAGTGCTGAAGTATATGGAAGAGCTATCAGCCTCAAATAAAGAAAAAAATATACAAGGCAACCAGAGCAAAGAACAGATGGACATTCAGAAAAAAAAATAAAAAAGCTCTATTTAGAAGTGTGCAGTCTAGTCTCTACATCTCCCAAGATGTCTGGTTAGGTGACTAGTAAGAGATTGTGGGCAGGGCCTACACATCACTGCTTAAGTTTTGGGGTTTTTTTCAGTTGTTTATGTACCCCATTAAAGTAGTTCATTAGAAGACAGATTGTCTTCATATTGTTCGCTGCTCACATTTATCACTTTGGTAACATCTTGGTGTTTAGAAAATAAACAATCTTCTAGCTTAACAACATGGTCAGTGAGTCTGTCACATTTCTGCTTGGCACAAACCTGGGTGCAATACTGGTACTCCTTAATCCCTTTTTATACAGCATAAAAACACAATGGCAGGAATAACTAAGGGTGATCTACCTGGGCCACCTACTGAACGCTCCTAGTAAAGTGTCTGAAAAGCTCAAGAGCAAGGCTGAAAAATAATTAAAAGTTTTGGAATACCTTAAATTTTTATGTCTGTGTGCACATACACTGAAATAAAATAAATATGAAAGTAGCATTTTGTTTTCACACACTTAGATTTTTTTTCAAGCCCTGTTTTGAAACAAAATTTGTTTCAAGCAAAATCTTAATTTTTTTTTTCAAAATATTAAAAAGAAAATGTCAGCAAATGAATTTTTTTTTTTTACTTTCTGACACTTTCTATTCAGCTGAAGCTATTTCCATTTTCAGTTTGAATTTTCAATTTACTTTTGCCAATCTCGCACATTAAAAACTGCAGTCTCTTATTTCTATATCTTCCTAAGACACCTCCTGTACTTCAAAGTAAGAACACCAAGACCTTTGAAAAAAAGGACACATTTGGGTACGTAGGGACAAGGACATCATCTGTGGGAAAGGTATATTTTACCCTATAAATTTATTGTGTCTCATAAAACAGGCACTGACAGAAGACCTTAACATAGAGTTGGTAGTATGTATGAAAAAGAAGAAGACTGAATAGAAGATAACTGAGACATGGCAGACTGATTACTGCAACATTCTGCTTGCTATCATCTGAAATATCAATAGAAAGCTCAATGCTGCTGACAGGATAGTTACGTAACATTTCCCTAGAATAGTACAGCAAGAATTCACTGAAGAACTTTTGAATTAATAATAGAGCAGTTAGCTCAATGATCTAGAACTATAATACATGAAAATTTTCCAGAAAAAAAAAACATTTTTAATGCAAATTGTGACAGAAAAGTAAACTATAAAAGGAAATGAGGGTTTCTTTCATGATGACGATGTATTACAAATACTTTCCCAGAACTAAAAAAGTATTGTCTTGTTATAAATTACCCAGGATAGCAAGAAACTCATAATAAATACAGAAACCACCAATGTATGGTTCAATGAAAGGATAAGGTAGTCTTGATAGTCCTGAAAAGATGAAATTATTTACCCAGCACCTGGAAGGAAAAAAAGAAAAAAGAAAAAAATCCACAAAAATCATATAGATTTCTTGAAAAACTAAACAACAATCTGGGTCAATGCAAGTTTAAAATAAAGGATTAAAGGCTTAATCCCATGACTTCTAAAGTCCATGGAAGTCTTTAAAAGTTCTTAGATTGAGCCCTAGGAGACAGGGAACTGAGGTTAGGGTCTCGGCTTATTTACCTTGTAGCACTTTTACTTGCAGCTGCATGCCTCTTTCTGTATCTGTATCTTGCGCAGAGCCCTATTTTTTACCACTTGCCTCCTTAAAAACACTTAGCTCTATCATAGAGAAGAAAACATAGAAAAGTAGGATGTGTACCACAGATCAAGTGGCTAGGCTGGTTATGACAACTTGGAAAATTACCCAATTCATCATTAGGATGGACAAAAGAGTTCTTACAAAATAATTAGCCCAAACCTCCTCTAGAAACTCAAACCAGATGAGGCCAAGATTGGCTTTTCTCTGCCACCGAGCATCCTGGGTTTTCAGCCCAGTCAAGCTCAGCAAGAACCTTTGTCAAGCAAGGGGCAATTATTTTCCTCTACAAAGTAGAACTGGCTGGGACCTGTTACACTTCAGTGCTTCCACAAGTCAACGTTTAGCATGGATCATTTTGCCACGTGGACTTCACACTGTGCACACCTGCACCAGCTGGATTTGTGAAGACACAGTTATAAAAACATGGGAGCTACAGGTACAGTTCTCCATATATGCTCCTTGCTTCATGGTTTTAATTTTGTATTGCGTTCTATGCAAGTTCCTTTGCAATCCTGTCGGGTGGTCCACAAAAGAACTGCGCACAAAAGGTTGCATAAGAACACAGTGCCCAACAAGGACCAGGCCAGCCCTTCCACGGGAAGTGTCACATATACCCTTGTTTTCTGACACAAATGGATTGAGTAAGCCCGTTGGCAACAAGCTGTCAGAGAAATTGTGCTTCTCCTAGACCTGACAAGCCACTACAAAACTGAAAAATCTTGTGAAACAAAGCAATGGAAAATTTCACAAAAATGTATTTTTCACAAATCATACAGTCCTCAGCGCATCTCTATGTTCTATCAGAAAGGACATAAAGTGGCACCTGTATTGACACTCCAGAGCAAAACAAGACCTGACATCAGAGGAAAGAACCTCAACAACTTGATTCACAACCACATTACTCCCAATTCATAACAGTGTTACTCTATTGCTTTAAAGGGAATTTATGCCAGCATAAAACTGGAGTAACAACGAAGTAAGCCAAGCTCAGAATTTAATATTCATGCCGGTTCAGCTCAATTTTATTTAGTACAGGTGTTCACTTAATTTTGATTATAGGATCTGAGGGGACAGGATAGTCTCATAGTCTGCCATTAATTCATTTCTACTGCCTGGTGGTCTCAAGCCACTACAATACTGGTCCCATTTCTGTGTACTTCAAAGATTGCTGGATAGCTGTTTGTTTTTTTTTTCTGCAATCTACAGTGCCTTAACTTAACCATGGTTGTTTTCTTGGCTACATTTACATTTTGTCAAAAGCAGCAGCAAAGGGTACTAATACAATAATTAAAAGATCACACGGAGGTAATGTAAAAATAAAAATAAAAAAAAAAAAAGATAAAAGCACGCAAATAGCTCACAGGAGAGAACAAAGACACAACAACAGGCAGCAGCAGCTTTAACTTGACTGCCAGTTTTCTATAGTGCAATCAAATCCATTGTCTGCAAGCCACAGGTGCACAGCACATGGACCAGACAAAATGCAACAGGGAATGATGACAGTTCACTTCTGAGCCCATGCTATATTCATCTCAACATTCATTTGTGCATCTGTTGTGCTGAATTTTAGTATTTAATTTTTTTTTTTTTTTCTTATTTCAGAGGCATTTGAGCAGCTGAAGAACTGCACCAAAAATGCACTATGGTAGAGAGGGCTTGGGCTTTAGGAGGAGGAAATCTGTAAATCCTACATGTGCAGATGCTGGCTGCCTTTATCAGTCAGGTAACCCAGCAGTTGTGGCTCTGGTGATGGTGGATGCTGACAGTTCAGCTGCAAAGCAACTGCCAAGTAGGATGTTCATCAACTCAATTATCAATAGCAGTGTAACAATACAAATAGGGATTTTGTGTAGAGTGTAAAAATAGGCCATGCAGGAAAATTATCAGATGTATTATAATAATGAATGGTAATATTATTATAATGGTAGATTTCACTGTTTATCACAAACCAGGTCATTACGGATTACGCTTGGATGATGGTCTTTTGATCTCAGATGTTTTCCCCATCAATAGGGCACTTTTTGAAATTAGATGCAGGCTGACCTCTTATTCTTTGTTTTCATCACTCTCCAATCAGTGGGTGGAAATTAGCCCCCTGGGAACATTTGATTCACATTGGCTCACTGTGTTATTTCAGCTGTGAAAGATGCTAATGAGCTAATATCAACTTTCCTAGTGGAAAATACACATATGTCACTTTAAATTTTTGGCCAGGAACCAGCATTTCATCATTTTAGTCAAGGTCTATCATTACACTGTAGCAAAAGAAAAAACCCAGCAAATTAAAAACAAGTTCAATCCACTTAAAGGACAGAGTCTCATGCAGGCTCCTTCCAATACGTAATGCACATCAGCAGACACATAATTCGCTGTGGAAATTAGTTGTCAGATTATGTTCTGTGTTTTCCCAGTTGGACAGAACAGGGCAACATCCCAAGAAGCTTTGAGGATAATTAATTTCTCAAAGGAAAAAACATCATTAAATGGTTTCACGTGCTCTTGAGGACCTCACCTGCAACCCACAGAAAGACAAACAAGTGGCCTAATAAAGGTCAAGGGCACATAAAGATGAGAACTTTACAATTTTGAATTTTCCCTTTCAGGGGTGAATCCCTGCCTTTCACACATACAAACAGACAAATCAGGTCAGCTTAAAACAGCAAGGAAACTTGCAGACCTTGAGGAGAAAAACAAATTTCAGGTTGACCACACCATTGTGGTTTTTTATTCTTGGGAAGGAATTCTGATGAGGTTTAAAATAATAAAAGCTCCTGTCACCTTTTTTTCCCTAGCACAATTATCACTTTTGGGGAAAATTAAGTCAGTTCCACCACAAAAAGATTTGTAAAGTTTTTCACAAAAGCTGTAATGCTTTCAACTTGTCTAAGATAAAACTCTTCATTTAGATAAGAGGACAATCATCCTTCACTAAATCTATTTATTTTTTAATAAACTACCAATTTAAGCCTTAAGCAATTTTGAGGTTTCAGTTACTAATTTTTCCTTCAATAAGTACACTGATCTTCCTCAGATACTTTTTTAATTTTAGAAGAGGTCTGTAGCACACTATTACTAGCAACATAAAGTATTGATGCTTTCGTATGGACTATTTAGGGACAGAGAAACTTCTAAGTTTTCAAGATTTAAAGCAAGGTTTAGGCCTTCCCTTCTTTATTTTTTTACCAGCCAACTACCTATCACACATTCTGCATCTCATAAACCCCTCTGAGTAGGTTGAAATACAAGCATGTAAAAGCACAAAAAGCAGCTATTTCACCTACCAGAACAAGAGTGACACGTAAGAAACTTGAAGGTGATTTATCTCCCAAGACACAAGGAACAAGCTTCTTTATTTCTAGTGTGTAAAAGTAACAACTAACAAAGGCTAATTATCTGACCAAAAGGTTTCATTGAATGTATAAAAAAATTAAAACTTCTCTTTTTTCCTCCTTTTTCCTTAATGTGCAGTTTTCAAACATCTTCATCTTTCAAGTATTACAAATATGCAAATTAGACAAAATTGAAAAAAATTACCACCTGTACTATCATTTGATACACTGAAAGACCAGAAAATTTCAAGTTAATATAAAAATATTGCAAGTTCAAATTTTAAAAACTTACAGACATCATAACCAAATGCTTCTGCTTCACTCAAGCAAGATAAATAGTTTGTTTGGTTGGGGGTTTTTTTGTTTTGTTTTGTTGTTTGGATTTTTTTTTTTACCCAGACATTCATTTCTAAACTGTTCTTGGTTATTTGAGCAATTATTCAGCTGGTTGAAGATTGATACAAATAATAATATTTGTATCCAGATTTTTGTAAAGTTTGAAAGAATTTGGAGCTGGGATTTTTTGCTCAGTCCTTTAGCGCTGACATCTGAACCGCCAGCCTCTCACAACTATTTTTTTTTTTACTTCTTTCTAACATGAACAAAATTATTTTAATACTTATGTCAGTTTATTTTTTTCCAGGATCTTACTGCACAGGAATAATTTATACTTTCCAGACAACCTAATATTAAGACTCTGAAAGGAGCAAATGAGATTACTTCATTTGTCTGAGCTCTGAAGCCACTATATAAGATTGTCATTAGTAAAAAGGCAAATTATTCTTTGTCTCTTAACCACTTTAGAAGCTTCCTAGAACTCTGTCTGTTGACTACATAAATAGCAAATACATCATGTGGCCGTCTCAAACCAGCTATGTGCAATGCCATATGAATCACTGCTGATCCCTTCATATGCCATTTGCTTTATTGAGGGTGAATGGATCCAGAAAGAAGAGCAAGAAATTCACAGTGCTACTCACAAATTATGTTCCCCTTGTTTCAGTACATCCTTTTCATTTTCAATTCTTGCTTTTCTGTTATTTCTCCTTCGCCATGCTATCACAGTGATGCTAAATGCTGATGAGATAATAGCTAGTAGTTCAAATTCAAACCTGGTTTCTGCTTAATCTTTCAAATACCAGTTAAAGGGTTGGTGAAAAGTCATTCAGACACCTCTGAACAATTTAAAAAATGTGTACTGATTTCAAGCCTTGTTGCATTACATAAAGTAGCTTCTGAAAAACAATTGGGGAAAGAGAAGTTTGGAGCTTCAGTCTATGCTTATATCTTCCTTTGCTTAGAGGCAGAATCACTTGAGTGATTGCAGTACCAGTAGACAGCACATGGTTCTGGCATGCAGCAATCCTGAACATAATGTCCAAAGCACTGGGAATGAACACTACATTTTTTATCTGGATACTGGTGCAAAATGCGATCAGGGCCACAGTCTGGATATGCGATGTCCAGAACACAGACTTCTGCCTAAGTACCTGCGCATGGTGTAACAAGAGCCATAGATATAATAAATAAAGAACATTGATAAGACTTTCTACATTGTTTGTGGCAGATGCCTGTTGTTTTGTCTTTAGAATAATTTCTGGTAAAGAAGAAACTCTTCCTAAACAAAATCTCTCCATCTTATCCATCATCCCTAGACACCTTACACCAGACAAATCTGCTTACAAATACTCCTATTCTGAAATTCTTTAGCCAAGAAAAAAAATACTTTTTTACTTTGTTATTATTTTATTGGCTGTTTCCAAAATAAGCATGAGCCTGAATATGAATATTACATAATTGTTATATTGCCATATCAATTCCATTTTATTCATGAATAGAAATACAAATGGCTCAGAACTTGGCACAGAGATGCTTTGCTCATAAATTACAGCGTGCTTTTCTATGATTGTAGTCATATCATGTCCTTTTTTACTTAATTTCACTTCTATTTTGAATTCTGCACACCCTCCCATGCACAGAAAAAGAACCATTTGTACAAGAAACAAATATAAATTGATTAATCATAGTAATTACTTATCCGTACAATATGCACATTCATGACAATAATACAAATAAAAATGATGCTGTCCCTGGCCTTCCTTCATCAATAGCACATACGAACACCGCTATTTTGTGATAATAATCTGAGGTGTTCTTCGGGACACTTCTGAAATACGCAGACTGAAATCTTGACCACCTTGAAATCATCAGGAGTTTTTCCAATAAAGTCAACTGAGTTGCAATTTCATCCTTAATCTTTACTCTGTCAGCTATCACTATAATACGCAATATGCATTCTTTCAAGAATTCTGTTTAGTGTCTCTAACAAATAATTTCTTCTAAATTTGAAATTACAGTAGCACAACCCTGTCTTTTTTTCAGATCTGCACAAACGTGTAATGGAATAAATCACTGTTCTGACAAGTTTCAACTAGGTGTTTCCACGTAAAGGAAAAACACTAATAATTCCCATTAATTACATATTAAAAACATGAAAAAGCTAGTTTGCTCTTTTCAAATTACATGAGTCAAAGAGTAAGAATGAATTCAGACTTCTAGTAGCTTTGTCTCATGCCCTCAACTGCCAGCATTGTTCCTCCACTCTGCCTCTATACCCTTACAGTATGTTCAACTGTTATTTTCATGATGTACTGTGCCATGCACCACCTATGCAAATACATGCAATATCACGTTCTAATTGCAATTCTAGTTAATGCTGACAGTCGTATCACTGCAGTTCTGATTAGTGCTAAGACCAAAAGATGACTTCTTCACACCCCATCTGTTTTGTCTATGGCATAGCTCTTAACAATCATGAAATCTAGTACTGAGTATAAGATTGTTTGCACTGTATCTATACCACTTGAGTGAAAGGTGTCTTTGCTTGCAGATCGAAAAGGCAGCTAATGTTTTGTGGAGCTGTATTTATTACTTTCTCTGTTGGTTCAAAAAGGTTTTAGAGCTTTTTACGTTGCTAAAGCATAGCGTATTTTCTCTACAAGTTTTTGCTGCTAGAGCTTATCTGCCTATCCCAGTAATAAAGTCTGACTCTCACTTTAAGAAAGGCTGGAATTTCAAAGACTACTACGTCAGTGGGACCATGCACAAACGTCTGAAGGCAGGCTCTAGGTCCTCAAAGGTTTCGTTAGAATTTTGCACTGAGCTTCAAAAACAACTGTGGGGAAGATTTCACTCAAAAAGGTACAAGAATATAAATTGTTTTCCAAGACAGTCACTTTTGCCTGTGTCAAGACAGGATAAGAGCCACATGCTACTCCTCTCTACACAACCTTTGCCAAAGGTCTCTACAGGACTTTCATCATCTCCAAGAAACGCTTGATCAGGCTACAAGCCGGTCAACATGGAAGTTCTGTTTTCAAGGACTTCTCTTAAATGAAAGTTCAGATTACTTCAATGGCAACATTAATAAGCCCTGTGGAGTTAACAGCAAGACTGAGATAAATATAGAGAATAATCATCTGCAAGTCTTCTGGTCAGTTCCCAAACAAGTTCTATTCAGCTATACCTGAACTTTGGTTTGTTTCATCAGGAGTGCAGATGTGAGTGAGTTTTTGTTCAAAACATATTGGAAAGTAGCTATTCTTCATTTCATATTTCAGACATGAAAGGGAGAGGAATATTGTTCTCTGACATTACTAATAATTTTGCTCCTCTTCAGTGTAAAAAGTTTGTCTTCCACAAGCAGAGGAAAATAAGTGAGTCTTACCATAATTGGTCACTTGTTACAAAGAAAAAGTAGCTTCTAAATAAAGCAACTACTTAACAATCAATCCACAGAGCATACAAAGTGTTTTTCAAATGATTACAAACAATCAAAATCGAAGTCTGCTTTTGGATATTTCATTAATAGAAAACAGGCTTAATTTATCAGGAAATTGTTGGTTTAATAACAATCTACCTACCTCTTGTGGCTAACAAGTGGCACAGTCCTAAACCATATGATTATTGATGTCCTCTAAACTGCAGGCTACTTTAAAATAATTTTTATTTAACATAACTGTTTGTTACTCTGTACAGCAGGTAAGAAATAAAACTTATTTCTGCAAAATTATACATCAACTATATTCTTTCTATAGTGTTATAATTAGACAGCCATACATTTGTCACGCCTTATTATGTTTTGGTTGTTAACTACTGAAAGCCCACAAACCAGTCTATGTTTTACTTTACCATTGTACTGAAAATGGATCAATGCTGTTTGGAATGCAAGTATAAGACACACTGGCACAAGACCACAATAAATCTCGAGCCATATGGAAACAAGATGATCTTAAACCCTTTATCCTAATAAGACTTTCTGAGCATCAAATAGTAGCTCTAATCCCTTAGTCATTAATTTTCCTATGTTACAAATCTGGATGTAATTAAGAACAACCCATTGCTGCCGCCGTGGTGAAGAAAATGCCATGCTGACGTGATTGATTGCGTTTATTTAAACTGGAGATGTCTGACACTTTCCAGTGATACTTCATTCAATTTTTATTACTATTTTATGCGTCGAGATAAGCTTTTAATTTCCCCTGTTGTGACCCACTTAAATAAAACTTAGGAAGAATCTGAGAAGCATTACATGAAAGAATATTGCTGTAGTTTTGTGGGTCTCTCGGCTATACAAAACTATCAAAACCAAAATTAGATTTAATATTTTCACTTAGTGTAACTATTGTCAAGGATTTAGTTAGAAAGCCAAGTCTAAACTTTAACTATAGAACATCTAATACATACCTTATAATTTGCTAATGAGAAGAATTAGATTGAATATGATATATTCTATTTTATTACATGGCCTTTCACTGTAGTAGCAGTCAGCTTATTACTTTATACATACTTTTTTGCTTGTTTAAATACGTAAGATAATTTTCCCCACAAACATTGTGAGACACAGTAAAACTGAAAGTGCAAGGCAATCTTTTTTCTTTCTTCCTTTCATTCCTAATCAGAAAGTAGTTAAAATTCTCCTCATGCAACATTTGACAGTATTAACTAACCTGTAAATGTAGAAATTTACCAAACTACAGGGACAACAGCGCCAAAGAGAAATACCTTTTAAAATAAGTATCTTGCTACCTTCATAAGCACTAGAGATAAGAATAAAAATCATTTACATATAATATTTCTGTGTAAACTTACCAAACTCTCCTTTAAAATGCCCTGTACTCCTTTGTGTAGAAGTATTCAAAGAACAATTGCCAAGATCTTAGTGTGGGTACGAGGGACCACATGTACCATCTGTAAAGATGAAACAAAATTCAGTGAGAAATCACAGCCTAAGTGTAGAGCTCTCCAGCTGGTTCTGAGGGGCCAGTCTAAGCCTGTACAGCTCCAATGCAACAATCCCAGTGTCCAACCACTGCATGTTCTTGTTGACTGCTTTGTGGCTGCATACAGACCTAGGGCAGGAACCTATTTCACCAGAAATGCCTTTCTGAGGAATTCTTTTCCTGTCAGATTGGATCAATACGTCTGAGTGCTGCTGCCAGCTGAAGGATGACAGTGGAACTACGCAGTAAAGGGCATGAAGGGGAATATTGCTGTCCCATGACATTGTCCCAACAACAAAGCGTGGAAAATTATTGCATCCTGAACTTAACCTGGGCAGAGTGGAGCATCTACTGCTGGCCGTATCTGAAATATGAGGAGGAAAGGCTGACAGAGAGAAGGGAATGATAGTTAACTTTGCATGAAAAAGGTGTACTTTGAATTTCAAACTGCAGTTCTTCAGATGTGCATCATTCAGACACTGCAAACCACTCACAGATGATAATTATCGTACCATATTTCTCACTATGAATGGAATTCTTCAAGAGGTGAAACAATCAAAAGGTGAAATGTACTGTTTATTTTCACTGCCAAAATTGTATTTACAATCACAGTCAACGAAACACCAGGAAATGTTTTCTCACAATTCTGTTGGCCTAGGCCTGACTCTACTTCTTCCTCATACACATAACACTCCACTCATGAATTCTGGCCTGTGTCAAGGAGACTACGCAGTCTCTAACTTGCTCTCCCCACCCTCCAGTGGAATGGGGAGGAGAACTGGTAAAGAAAAGAATGCAAAAACTCATGGGTTGGGATAAAAAAAAAGTTTAAGAGAAAACAGAAGAAAAGAAATCAGAGATGGAAAACAAAAACCTAATAACAGAAAATACTGAAGCACGTAATTTACAGTACCATAGCTCACAGTGAATCCTGATGCCCAGCTTCCTCCCAAGTAACAGGAACCTCCTCTCAGCACCCTCCTCTCTGATACACTGAACATGGTGTCCCATGGGATGGAACAGCCCTTTGGCCAATTTGGGTAACCTGTCCCAGCTGTTGCCTAATTAATAACCTATCCCAGCTGTGTCCCCCAGCAACAGGGGCGACCAGCACTAGTTCTTCTCCAAGCTCAGGTGAAAATTAACTCTATTCCTGCCAGAACCAGAACATTATTTTAAATATGTTATATTCTTTTCAGATACATTTTGTCATTCATCATGAGTACAGTGTACCTGGCAGTAGTGTGGCCTTATAAACAGTAAATGGAGTGAAATTAGCATTTGAATCAAATGCTACGTGAAGATAACAGCCTGCAATAATCCCATTTAACAGCTGTTAATGGTCTGCTATAAACCACAGTTCAGCAAATTTTGATCACACAACTGAAATACCTCCCTAATATGAATGAAGAAAATATACCCACTGATGCACAGAAACAAATGTTTGGAGATGCACATCTTAAATTTATTGTAAATACAGATTTCATGCAGATACTGTAACTCCTAATTACATGTACATCATAAAACATTGTCTGTATGCAAATATTGCCAAAAAAATTATACATAAATGTATATAAAATGGCTTCTTTGCTTATTTTTAGGGAAATATTAAGTTAGTAAGTCTTAATGACAAAGTTACGATTATGTTGTTAAGAAAATGTTTATGTTGCTGTGTGTTGCCCACACCCAAGTGCTCAAAGACATTAGCAGTTCACCAGTAATATTTTTTCCCACCACGGGGAGACTTCCAAGGTAATGAAAAACCATAGTTCCCGCTGCAGGACAAAGAGATACACTTCTCTGTCTTCTCTTAAGTCATTCTAACTCTCATCCATTGCTTGATCTGAAGCACGCACTAGAAGAAGGTATTATTCTGAAAGTCAGAGCATCCTATGAGGAAACTTCACAAACAATGTTTAATATTTTACCTACAGCCAAGCTACAATAGAACCCTGTTGATTGAAGGAAAAAACAACAACAACAACACACCCCCCCCC